>JAADVB010000060.1:0-83067 GCA_023334545.1 Salisapilia sapeloensis
ACGTCAGCAGTGCCGGCCAGAAGATGAGTGTCAGCAGGAACATGACTGCAGCATAGACGATCATGCCAATGAGAAAGACAAAGTCGAATGTCTTCAACCAGCTCTTCTTGTAATCCCCAGCCACTTCTCCTTCTTCCATCAGAGATGTTTTCGGCTGAACGATCTTAACGACTGAGGACACCGTTCCATAATCCGTTGCTGGAGGTTGAGTATTCCATCGTGGGAGATGTGATGGTCGCCAGATGACGCGCAAAAGGATGTAGATTAAGCCGAGCGTCAATAAAGGAAGGAGATTGATTGTCAGGAACTGTGTTAAGGTAATGCGATGGTCCCATTGCTTCGGCGAGACGGATGGAGGAGTTTCGACTGCAAGCTCCATGTCGGAAAGCAATATGGATCCGGTTCACGAGGTAGCAAACGCGGAAGTGTTGGGCTATAGCGACGACCTAAAAATGTTTTCTTCCATCGATAGGACGTTTCGGATGAGATGTGGAGTTACTATCCTCAACTACATCCCTTCACCTCGAGATACAAATTCTCTCTGTCTGGTGTCAACGGCAGTGACCCGTGAGAAGAGGTGCCAAGTTACCAATGGTGCAATTACTTGCAGTCCAGTATCTACATCGTGTGTATCTTGTAAGCAGCGGTTCTCTAGTACTTCATGATCCGAATGAGAATCATTTCAACAGTAGATCTTTTCCTGGTAGTACCTTTAGCAACAAGGAAAATAGCTAAAACTTTGGTTCCGGTGACAACTTCCACATAGCCGTGTACTGTGCTTTTCTAGCAGCAATCTTCTTTGCCTCGGCCTC
This sequence comes from Salisapilia sapeloensis, assembly GCA_023334545.1. Classification (NCBI taxonomy): domain Eukaryota; phylum Oomycota; class Peronosporomycetes; order Peronosporales; family Salisapiliaceae; genus Salisapilia; species Salisapilia sapeloensis. Next base: position 813 of record JAADVB010000060.1, read on the forward strand.
TTTATCTCGCCTATGAGGTGAAATAACGATCTGTCGTCCAGCATGGTTTGGTCTCCCGGGTGTCTTCGGTGGTGTAGACGAAACGCTTTCAGGAGGTCTAGGACTCGATCTACGTGGCGACAAGTGTCCAAACGATCCGCCAAGAGATGGAGACTCTGATTTGCAAGGTGAACACGACGGCGGTGAGAAGAGGGATGCATTTGGACCGTGTTTGATATTTTTCGTGGGTGGCCCTCGTGATGTGCATGTAGGATTGCTATCATCCGTACCGTCAAACAAGTACGAATGGAGTGATGAGCTGATATTTAGTTTCTTGTAAAGTCGTCGACCAAGTGCTGTCACGTGCTTTTCTTCTATCTTAGCAGGAATTAATCTTGGAGCAACAAGCTCTTTCCAAGGTCGGTCTGCGTGATAATACGCAGTAGTGCCAGAACATAATTTGGATAAAGCACGGGCATTCCAGCGTTGTCGCTCTAGAAGTGACTTTGCAGCACACTCGAGACCATTGGAGGTTAGTCTTCGCCATGCTCTTTCTGGTAGCTCCAGCATTTGAACAGCGGAAGTAGCCATGTAAATTGTGTCATCAGCGCTAATCTCGGTTCGCATTGATGGTACGATACCAGAAGTAGCGTGGATAACAGCACCACTTAGATCGAAGTATTGCGTCGAACCGATTGTTGCAACTCGCACTAGCACTGTCTTCACGTCCGGTTGTTGTAAATCTTCGTCAGTGTGCTTCTTTGGTGTGCGTGGACTTCGGACTGGCAAGTAGTTCAAATGTTCGTCCACTGGGATAGTATGCTTGAGAAATACAGCAACTTCGCCACTCTTAATAATTTGCAACGTTCGTCCAGGTGACGACTTCTTCGTGAAAATGTGGCGAGGGGTGTAATCGGCTTCTCGCACGTCATGGGCAATACGAATGCAATGCGACATATCACTACTTTTGAAGAAGTTGATATTCATGAGAAAATTCGCGCGATCGATCATGACGTGACGTATAGACAGCCCAGGAATTTCTTCCATGACTGCTTTCAGGTGAGACTGGTCGAGTACGAGTAAGTCAGCGTCACTCGCTACTATTGCGGAAGCTGAACGTTGGAGGCGTGACAAGAGTGACAGCTCTCCAAGTGAATAGCCTGCTACCAACGTAGCAATAATGTCAAACAATTGCACTGAAGTTGTGGGATTGATGTCTTCATTCACGATATTGATACTGCCTCGTAGGATAATAAATGCCTTACTTTCAATCGCTCCTTGACAAAATAGTTGTTCACCCTTGCTCATTGAGATGAACTCCATCACTTTGCCTAAACAGCGGCCTAGTTTGATTCGACTAACGTTAACAGGGCGATCAAACTTGTCTAAGAAAGGTGATTGCTGGAGAAGATGACCAATAAAGCTAGCTTCCATATCTGATCTTTCTGATGGCGCGCGAGACAAAATACGACGAGTGTCGGCACGGATCATACCGAGAGATGAGCTTGGTGAGTCCCACGTAAGTCGAGATGAAAGAAATGGAAAGTCGTCTCCGATGCGAGGGTCTTTGTTCAAGCTACGAAAGAGGTCGAGGTACATGGTCTTGCCGGCGCATTTCTTATTGTAAGCTGCCTTGAATTTTTTCACGAACAACACGAGGTAATGAGCTACGCGAGGATTTGCCAAACGCAACTTTCGAGCGTTTGCTGCTAAGTTCCATTCCTCAATTAACGTCGTCGCTAAGAAGACGTCTGATTCTTCGTCGATAGCGGTAGTTTGCATTCGAGAAGCTGCTTGATAGACAGACTTGGAAATGCAAAGACATTTGGCTCCTCCTCTAGCTGCGACGGCTGATGCAGTACGAGGCATTCCCAATAGCCCCATCTCACCAAAGCCATTCAACAAGGATCTTTCAGCAATGACGACGGTTTCTGCCTCATTGTCATTCTGATCATTAGCATTCTGATCGGGACCATCCATGCCCTCGCAGCTTTCTCCATTCGGTTGCTGCTCTGGAAGTATGATTTTTACCTTTCCTTCTATTACAAAGAAATAGCCATCGTCTTCATCACCTTGCTTAAAAATGTATTCACGTTCACGAAACTCTACCATCTTACTGTTATCGAGCACATACTGCTGCTGCTTTTGGGTAAAGTCTTTAAACAACCGATCGTTTTCCAAGGCCCCATGATGCTTCATCAAATGGCATGATCGCATTAGCGGCACTAGAGAAGAGAAGTAGAGCTGGAAAACATCTTCACTCAAGGTCATGCAAATAACATCGCCTACTGTGACTGCATTTGTCTGTCTGACTGATCCTTGCTGACAAACAAGCTCGAACTCTCCAAAGTATTCTCCTTCACTGTGTGTTTGTGTATGAATTTCCATGTCTGCTTCTTGTGCACTGCGACGTCGTCGTTGACCCTGACGAGGTACAGCAGTGGAGATGGCTTGTCTTTGTGTAATAATAACCTTTCCATACGAGATAAAGTAAAGCTTATAGTCGCCATCTCCTTCATGATACACGTACTCGCCATCGCTAAACTCTTCCTGTCGTAAAGCTGCAATTAAATTGTCTTGATTGACACCGTGCTCGTTTATTATTCGTGACAGCAGCGGCACCGTGCTTAGCAAAAGGCGCTTACGGCCTTCTCCATCGTCGTCCATACGCACGACCTATCGACTGATTCGAACTGTAAACTATGCTGCGATCTATTTTTGAACTAGTAACTCGTGCTCAAATCGATGATAAAACAAACTTTTACTTTTTATTTACGTTGCCAAGAATCAAAATCTTAGTCAAACTGATACGAGTTTTCATGAATGGCAGCTGCCATCGGAAGGAGTCTGCTTTTCAAGCGAATGGCAATTTCCATTGCACTCGGGCGTTCGGATGGATCGACCGAGATGCAAGCAGATACAAGCGATCGGATACTTCGTGGACAGTCACCTCGCAACACCGGTTTAATCTTTCCTTGCGTAACGAGATGCATGAGGTGCATACTCGTAAGCTGTTGAGTGCGTACTTCATCATTAAGTGCATAAGGACCCATACATGTATCGAGTTCGGAGAGAACGACGCCAAAAGAGAAGACGTCCGATCGCTCGTCATATGCTTCTCCTCGTAGAATCTCCGGAGCTGTCCACAAGAGTGTTCCAATGCCACTTGTCATCGTTTCCTCTGTCGATCTCTTCCGGCTGAGTCCAAAGTCGCTAAGCTTCGCTCGCAGCTCGTCATTCAGTAAGACATTCAGGCTCTTGAGATCGCGATGGATAATCAAAGGACAAAGTGAATGGAGATACACGAGAGCCTCTGCAATGTCGATCGCAATACTCAGTTTCTCGCTCGTCCAGCACATGCTTGAGCTGAGGTCGGACGAGATGAATGATGACAAGTCTCCTTGAGCCATAAACTCGGACACACTACACAAATCCCTCGGGTTCTTCCACGAAAGACAGATAAAGCTGACAATGTTCGGATGGTCCAGTGACGATGCCAATCGTATTTCTCGTGCAAATTGTGCCACAGCTTCCTTATCATGTTGCTTCTCTGGCAAGAGAGTCTTTATCGCAACCAATCGACCGACGTACTTGCCACGCCAGACTTCTCCATGCGCTCCACGAGCAAGGACGCTGTCAAATGTAAGCTTACTGAATGGCACCCACTTCTTCATGAGCTCTGCATCAGTGTTAAAGGATGCTAGGTTCAGAGATGACTGTGTACTGCTCCAGTTCTCCTCTAGCACCGTGTCGTAGTCGGTGGAGCGAGGGATCCTCATACTTTCCAAGTCGAAAATCTTGTCTCCATGGGGTGAGTAGCTTAGAGATGAGCCACGACTTTCGCGATCACCGGATGGAGATTGGCTGTCACGCAGTCGACAAAGTGTCAACGCTGAGTTCCATGACTCGCCTTTATTACGGTTACGATGGAGATGAAGGAGGAGGTATGTGGTGCTGAATAGCAAGAGAGCTAGAAGACAAGCGAGGATGGCAATGTAAGTGACAGCTGGAGAGGAAGTAGCGCGGTCTCGTACTACAGTCGTTGGGATCTTTCCTCCATCTGGGTTACTAGTATTGCTAGCCTCGTTTCGAATCCAGAGGTTCACAAGTTCTGACTGGATAGGAAGACACCACTCGTCCTTGTTCTCCATCACACGTTGTGTGCATGGTACCACAAAGGATGCTTCTTCCGGACAACTTTCCTCTGTTCGAAACTTGAGCGATGGCTGTTGGTTGATCGTGAACATGAATGCATCTGAGGCATTCACGAGGCGACGGGCACTTGGCGCGTGATACTTTTCCACGTAAAAGTCAGAAACGCTAGTCAGTGCTTCAGGACGCTCAGCATACAGTGTACTCGTAGAGTTAATCGACACATCATCCTGGATAGCGCACTTTGCAACACTTTGCACGGACGCGATATCACATGTGATAGACGCGAAGCTTTGGTCTGTTTTAGGGCATGTTCGTAGTGGGCATTTCGTGGTGGCATTGATCTCATGGGTAGATAGGAAGGCACTATTCATATTACTTCCACAAGCCACGTAGACCTGAACGATCTCTCCTTCACCTGCCAAGACTAGACCAGTATCCCATAGCAGTGCTCGTTGAGCTATGGGTGATATGTCTTGCCAATTTACCCGTAGATCGGCCAGGCGATCAGCGAGCTGTGGTGGCATATTGCTTAGAACAATTGACTTGATATTCAAGTCTTCACTGTCTTCGCCTGCCTGCTTCCTCTGCAGTCGATACAGCGCCGACGGGATGTCGATGGCTGAGCACGTCGTGATGAGGATAACGAATGCTATAAGATGTGGACACGCCATGATGTGCACACGTTTGTTAAGCGACAATACACAATGAGGCCACGGTCTTCCAAATGAAGCGTTCGGTTTGGTGTTTATTGATAAGTGATTCCAGCGACAGTCTACGCGAAGCACTGGCCGTTCGATGGCTGCATGTGTTGTAACCTTCGCTATGCGCCAATTCTTTCCACGACTCTCTCTAAGCGTCCTTTGATTACTGACGTACGCTATGTGACTATTGCTTTCACCAGTTGATCTACATATCTTCTGACCCTCTACGTGATGAAAAACGAAGTTACTGCCCGTGGATCGTTGCTCCATCCTTCTGGCGCCGAACGACCCTTCAAGCTCGTTGATTGTCCCATATTGTTTTAAATCGGTCTATACGGCTACTTTGAAACAAATACATTCTTCTCTTACAACAAAATCATACAAATTGCAATTATACTATATCTAACAGATTGAAACTTACATAAATCAGTAAACAATACTTTAAAAAGGCTATTTTTGTACATGAATCCACTGGCCATGAACAGCTCAGAGTTGGATCGACCACACGAAAAGGATGGCACCGTCGTTCGAACAGAAGCTTGCTGCGCTCCGCAAGGAAGCTGATGAATACGCAGACTACTTGAGTGAAGAAGAGGTGGAGGATGAGGAGACGGCACACCAGCACGAGATGGACGACTTTGTCAATGACTTTAGCAACTGCGTCGTCGTCGGTGGTCTGCCGGTTGTCAATGAAGCCAAACACGCCAAGCTCTTGGCTGTAGTCAAGAAGATCTTTTCCCAGGTCGGAAACGTAACGGACATCCAGATGCCGTTTGCCAAGAATGGCAGCACAGCCGGATTCGCTTTCCTCGAGTTCGAAAACGAAGCTAAGGCGAATGAAGCTGTGCGTAGCATTCACAACTTTGCGCTAGACAAGCGACACACGTTGCTCGTGAACAAGTACGAGGACATTAATAAGTTTACGAACACCTCGCCAGAGTTCACACCACCCAAGGAAGAGACGTTCACGGAGCCTAAGAACCTGCACAATTGGCTCTTGGATCCGCACCATCGGGACATGTTTGCGCTTCGATACGGCTCGGAGACCGAGATCCACTGGAGTGACAAGGGTGAGACGACGCTAGAGTACGCTGGTGATCGTGAAAAGGTGAATGGCAAGCAATGGTGCAGCCAATACGTCTTGTGGTCTCCTCAAGGCTCATACCTCGCGACGTTCCACCCGCAGGGTATCGCTCTCTGGGGCGGAGACAAGTTTGAGAAGATGGGTCGTTTCGCCCACCGTAATGTCAAGATCGCCGTCTTCTCTCCACAGGAGAACTACCTGATCACGCTGAGCGAAGCGGACCAGGAGAACGCCATCATCGTGTGGGACATTGCCAAGAACCAGATGCTGCGTGCCTTCCACGCCGGCAAGCCCACTGGTGCCAAGGGCGAGGTCGTTCAAGGTCTCATGACGCCGTTCAAGTGGAGCGCAGACGACCGCTTCGTTGCGCGACGTGGCAAGGACGTCATTAGCGTCTACGAGCTGCCGTCGATGAAGCTTCTCGAGAAGAAATCTCTTCGTGCTGATGGTGTACACGACTTTTCCTGGTCGCCGACGGACCCTGTGCTCGCGTACTGGGCTCCTGAAAGCAGCAACGTTCCTGCTCGTGTGTCGATCGTGGAACTTCCGAGCCGTAAGGAGTTGCGTCAGAAGAATCTCTTCAATGTGAGTGACTGTAAGCTGCATTGGCATCCGGATGGCTCGTACTTGTGTGTCAAGGTGACGAGGCACTCGAAGAGTAAGAAGACTTTGTTTACGAACTTTGAGCTCTTCCGACTTCGCGAGCCGCTTGTCCCGGTCGAAATGTTAGAAATGAAGGATGCTATCGTTGCGTTTGCGTGGGAACCCAAGGGCAGTCGATTCGCGACGGTCCATGGCGAAGGTAACCAGCGTTTGAACGTGTCTTTCTACGACATGAATGGCGGTACGAAGACCCATAAGGAAGTGAGTTTGCTGTACAAGCTCACGGACAAGGCATGCAGCCACTTGTACTGGTCTCCTCTCGGTAACAACATTGTTCTGGCTGGACTTGGCGACATGAACGGTGTGCTCGAGTTCTGGGACACGGATGAACAGCAGAGCATCACGGTGCAGGAGCACTTCAAGTGCACGAACGTCGAGTGGGACCCGTCTGGTCGTGTCGTGGCTACGGCTGTGTGCCAGCCGATGGACAACTCGTACTACAAGTTCCAGATGGACAATGGGTACAACTTGTGGACGTTCCAAGGCAAGTTGCTTCGTGAGGAGAAGAAGGACGCGTTCTACCAGTTCCTCTGGCGTCCACGCCCGCGATCTCTCCTTTCGGACGCCGAGTACAAGGACGTGATCCGCAACTTGAAAAAGTACGAGAAACGTTTCTTGGAGATGGACAAGCTCAAGGAACGCGAGAAGCAAGAGGAAGAGGAGCGTCAGAAGCAGGAGATGGAGCGTGCTTTCCGTTCGCTCTTGCAGGAGCGTATGGCCGAGGCCAAGGCTCAGCGCCAGCAATATGTCGACCTCGTTGGCGGGTACGACAGTGAAGACGAGAGCGAGTACATTGTCGAGAAGCACGAGCGTGAGGTGGTCATCTCGGAGAAGGAGCAAGTAGCGCAACGTTAAGTTTGTAACTTGGCTATAGCTTGAGTCTATCTATAGTTGATTGAAGTTTGGGAATGCAGCTGGTTGAATAATCTGACTTGTCTTGCATTGAGTATGGTCAAATCGGATGATGTTAGGTATGGTCTAACGGCACCTCATTTTTTCTTTACCACCGATCAAAAGTCTCAGGTAGTAGAAGCCAGTGAGAAGGATGACACGACCAACAAGTCCGACGAGTGTGACGTTCATACAGGATGAACCTCGTACACGTACGTTCATGTCGGATCGTGCTTTATCGCATACATGTTGCTCACGTTTCTTTCTCGTTAGTTTTTATTCTCGATTGGGATGACACGCTAGCACCTACGACTGCTGCAGCGATTGCTGGCTTTACACATGAAGATGCAGAGTTAAATTGGACTCAAGATGTACAGCAAAAGTGGGGAGCATACGCTTATCAGCTCGCGTCTTTCCTGCGAACGTGCTGCCAATTGGGAAAGGTCGTGATCGTCACGAATGCCATGCAAGGGTGGGTAGAACGCTCTTGTCGTCGTTTAATGCCGAGTGTAGCGCCTATGCTAGCGACCATTCAGATTATATCAGCGAGATCTCGATATCAAAGTCAGTACCCGGGAGATCCAGTGCAGTGGAAAGTAAAGGTCTACAAGTCGCTATTGAAAACGCATACGAGATGGTGTACGAATGGAAAGCACCAGGTGATTGCCATCGGAGACTCGTGGACGGATCGAGAGGCGATTCAGCTCACATCCAGCGGCTTTAACGCTCTCCAGTTAAAATCCATCAAGCTACTGAGTGATCCGACGATGGACCAACTGCAGAAGGAAGTCAAGATGCTGGATGGGTATTTGGCTCAACTAGTGGATCGGGACGAACCACTGGATCTTGTTCTGTCGGATAAGATGCTCCGATAACCTCACGAGGTCATTTACTGTAGAAAGAGAGGCGCTTTATAAGTCGAATGATTGCATGTGCATTGTACGAGCGAATGACTTAGATGTGTATGGTTGTTTCTATTTCGTAGATTACGATCTTGTCGAGTTAGGAGAAGAAGACAAGGTAGGTCGCAACGAGGAAGATGATGAGGAAGGACGCAGACACGATCGCCTTGGTCTTATTCGACGTCGCGATCGACAAGTGGAACTGTTCAATCGCTTGGCTCAGTTCTTCCACGCGTTTCTCGTAATGCTCTCGCTGTTCCGGTGTCAACCTCCCCTTCTTCACACCGTTCTCTTCCAGTTTCTTATCCTGGAAAAGAATGCCGTTGCATTTCGACAGCTCGGCGCGTGCCATCGCAATCGCTTGTGCAGCCTTGCCACCGTACTTGGTCGTATAATTCCGGAACTCTTGGTCATACTGTTCTGCCGTATCCCGAGCGCCCGTCCGCTCCTTGTATTCGCCTTGCGAGGCTTTCGTCATGCTATTGATCTCGTCCATCGCCGTTACGTGCTGTCTATCGCTCGGTCGTTCAGATGCACAATAGTCTTCACGCTCCAAGCAGACTCCACCTGCTTTTGTACAACGACTAAATTGGAGGTGGGCAAAATCGATCGGAAGCATGCGACTTCGACAGCTTATGGTGCTCAGTCGAGACGTAGCCAAGTCTCGTGAATTCTTTGAGCATGGTCTAGGCCTACGTCTACTCCGGTCGTCCGACTCGTTCGTGGAGTTTGATACACAGGCTGGAGCCCCTCTATGCATCCAACAAGCCCACAGGTCTGCTTGTCACCTCTCACTAGCTTGCTGATCCATTGACGCTCGGCATAGTGAAGCAGCATGCAGCACAGGCTATAGTCCATTTCTCAACTTCGACATCCAAGACCTGGATGAAGCGATTCCTCGACTCATCATGATGGGCGGCATCATGGATGGACCGATCAAGTACCCAGCGCATGGCAAAGTACTTCTTCCTATAAACTATCTTCATCGCCAAGTATAATTGTATTAAATAGGTCGCGTCCATGCGGTCTCCGGATGGACTGATGATTGGACTATACGAACCAAACTCGTGGGATACCGTCACGTCTGCATAGATAATAGACCAACGATGGATTTTTCAATTACGCTTTCGTCGTATAACGCAAGAATTATATTTGATGGAGACTAACGCGAGCGAATGAGTGGGCTCCTTTCTTGTGCCGAAGTGATCGTCTTGGGTAGCATGCAGCGCACAAGTCATAGTCAAAGCAGACGCTACAGGAATGGTTAGTACGATGTTGAGTCTGTATGGTTAGGTGGACGTACTTGCAGGTGTAGTAAGGTGTCGCTGGATCAACAATCTCCGAGTCACATCCATCGCATCGGATACCGACGACTGGTTCGTCTAGTCTGTCACTTTCGTCGCTATCATCGATCGTAATCACCGTCTGCCCGTTGTCTGTTACTTGCTTCTGTGGCATCCATCCACATCGATCGAAGCATATTCCACTTTTCTTGTGCTCATGATGCTCACAACTCACTCTCGCTTTCTTCCCTGGTCCACCCTTCATCTTCCATCCACACATGTCAGCAATGCTCCGGACGACTTGATCACACTCGCCTAAGAGCGACATCTCAAAATCCTCTTCTTCCACGTCATCTTCATCTTTAAAATTGGCTTCTTTATTCCTATGCTTCTTCTTTCGTTTAATCGGTGTCTTATTTATGACGATCTGGGGGATATTCGTCGGCAAGAAGGCTGGGATCTCCGATACTGGTGCCACCTTCAATGAAGTCCCGAGGATCAGCAATAGATCTGCTTCCAGTCTATCTTTCGTGATACTTGCACTAACGAACTCTGGTAGCTTTTCGCCAAAGAATGTGATCTGAGGCTTCAAAATGCCTCGACAAGTCGGGATGGAGCAAGTGGGGACAACACCTGCCTGAATGGCTTGAGACAACGACTCGGTGGGCACGACGATCCCACACTTGAGGCATTTGGACCTGGCAAAGCTGCCATGACAAGCGAGAGATTTCGTAACTCCTGCTTTCTCTTCTAACCCATCGATATTTTGCGTATAGACTCGTAGTAGCTTTCCCTGGTCTTGTAGTAATTTGAGGAATCGATGGGTTGGTGACGGAGCGACGGTCGTTGGGTTAAATACGCTGCGTACGACTTGATAGAATGGCGAAGGATCGCGACGAAAGTACTCGATGTCAAAGACACATTGCGGATCCGGTAGATCTAGTCCCATGTGCTCGACCATTGCGTAGACGCCGTTGGGCGAGCGAAAATCTGGGATGCCACAAGACACACTGATGCCTGCTCCAGCGATAACTAGGATCTTACGTGCTCGCTGGATAGCACGACCGACATCTGAAAGGGATTTGATGTTCGGACGAGGCTGTGATAGCCCTCGTGCAGTCACGAGCGAGTCATTTAGACACTAGAGTATAAAGTTAGTCGATATCGCTAGGATGGTCTGTGCGATGGTTACTTCACGACAGCTATTGGCACCCAAGGTAGCCCCGGACGGAAGGGCTGGTCGACATCGGTTGTGGTACCTGCGAATGGATGGATGAGACAATTTTTTTTGGCTTTCTTAGAAATGGATCATCAAGTAGCACCGTACCATCGATGGCAGACATCACATTGGACGAATGGACTACCACAGACACGATGGCATACGAAGCAATCGCGCTTTTTCTTTGATTTCCGCCTAGAATTCTTCGTCCGGACGGAAGGTTTCCCACTTTCGTCGTCAATTGCCGTTCGACGTCGTTTGTGGTCGCTCACTTCGTACTCACTATCTGAAGCCTCCCCTTGAGACGATGAGGAGGATGAATAAGTCGGGATGGCGTCACCCGAGACTAAGGTCGCATAGTCGATATCTTTTAGCTTGGCTTTTCGAGTAGGTCGCCTGGAACTCATTTTTTGTCTAGGTACCTCGACGGAGGATGACAAAGGTATAGAAAAGTGCTGCCTTTGGATGTCTATTCGAGATTGGGCAGGAAGAAATTAAATCGATTTGTTTTATTTTGGCATGTACCGTGTGCCACGAATGTGGGCGAAAGGTATATTGAAAGGAAAGACTTTTGTGGACATCAGATGCGAGTACCTGACGGTGGTTTCAGCTTTAACTGATCTCGACGGAAGAGTGGCGTCCAGGAAGTCGTTACGAACCAAATCAGATTACGTCATAGAATTGATTTGGATGGAAACCTAGAAGTAGGTACATGTCTGTATCCGATACATGACTGCATGGGACCTTGGCGACTTCTATCTCCTTTTTCTGGTAACTTTATGGAGAAAGTAGGTGGATGTCTTCCTCTTCTGACGATACAGTCCAGAGAGATACCTCGCGAACATACGATGGAAGAGTCAATAATGCTCCTACCAATTCGATTGTGCACATCAACTTGGTGTCAAGATCATTTCTGCTTTTGCATCGTCCGAGTCACATCTCCCTCCACCTCCTGATTCGACATGGTCAAGCTGTTTGGACTGAGTATCACTGCCGTTTCGCTCATCCTTGCGCAAGTGAGTGCCCTCGACTCGTACACTGTTCCATCCGTGGACTATACCAAGTTACAAGAACAGTCGACGACGGACAAGGCCACTGAATCCGATGCATCGGCTCTACTTGACGCTCTCCAGAAGGATGGTATCGTCTCGTTGAGTAACATCCCGGACTATGCCGAAAAGCGAGACGCGTACCTGAAGGCTGCTGCCGAGTGCGCCGTTTTAGCTCAAGCGAACGAAGCTGACTTCCTCCTCCACCGGACGCTACAGGACGGCACCAAACGCTATACTGTCAGTACGGAGAGTGGTCGAAAGCTGAAAGAGGCTGCGCAAGACACGGTCGACACTTGCCCAGGTTACCTCGAGGCTTACCAGTCTTTCAGTCAAATCGTGGAAGATGCTGTCGCCAACATCGGCAGTGCGTTGGACGCTACGGCTGCCTTTAAGATCTCGTCTGAGAAACTCACTGCTCGCCAGCTAATGGAAGACTCTGTGCACCTGGATCACTTCCACGCGTATGAAGCTGCTCCAAAGTCTTCTCGTCGTCTAGAAGACAGTGACCTGTTGTCGCTAGAGATGCACACCGATAACGGTCTGATGATCGCCATGTCTGCGCCAGAGTACTTTGACGTCTCAAGTGACAACCAAGTGACGAAAAAGGAAGGTGATGGGGCTGGATTGATCATTAAGACGCAGGCTGGGGAACGGGTCAAGCCGGACCTCAAGTCCGACGAGCTTGTGCTCATGTTGGGCGAAGGTATCAACTCGTGGATCCACACGAGTCCGGAGCTTCATCCGGTTGAACACGGTATGCAATATCCAGAGTCGGTCACGTATACGGATGAAGGCCACAAGACACTTCGTGCTTGGTTTGGAAAAATGATTTTACTGAACGCTATGCAAGAGATGGCCAATTCTGGTATGTCTTTTGATGAGTACTCTCGTCGCACCACTCGCTACCTACTGGCGTCCAATGCTGACAACGACGCTTTTGCCTCCGTTGCCTGTCCACCGCATCGCCATCTGCAGTCTTCGGATGACCAATGCCAAGTACGCAAATGTACGATGAAGGAAGGTGTGACAATGGACGACATGGAGCACTCGTGTAATATAATGTGCAACCACGACAACGGAGAAGACGATGACAAAATGAAGGCACAGTGTAAGAAACAGTGTGACTGTGAAGATGCCACTGAAGATGGCCAACGCTGCTGGATGTTGTGTGTCGCCGACTTGGATGAAGATGCGTGTCCACTAGACGCACAGGAATGCGATCTCGGCTCGGACTTTGAAAGCATTGGTGTGTCGTGCAGTTCGGGAGGAAACTCTTCGTCTAAGAGTGACATGGGTCACATGCACATGAGTGGCAGTGGCATGGATCATATGCACATGAGTGGCAGTGGCATGGATCATATGCACATGAGTGGTGCTTCATCCTCTAAGGAGGAAGTAAGTAAGTCAGAGTCCAGCACTGGCTCTGCTTCCGAGAGTGGAGGATCTGACTCGAGTGCTATTGCCGTCGCTTCGACGGCACTTTCGGCTATTGCGGCCACCTTTGCTATTCTCTTCCAGTAGCTACATATGGGCTAGAGCTGAACCCAATACGTTTGAACCATTCAATCAATGTTTTCCTTGTTCATGATGCAAAGCTGCGTATATGAAATAGTTTGTGCACTTTAATTTTCTCCCACCACTACTTTATTTCCGTAACACCTTTATCCACGTTCAGGACTAACCAAATCCAATCGACTAGGTTCAGCCCGTGGTCTTGATCTGGAAATACATCATGACTGTAGCTGATTGAGATTTCTAGGAAGAAGGTAAACTCGGTGAAATTGAGATACCCCATTCAAACATTTGCTATGTTACAGAGCACTAAGGTGATGTTGAGTACCTCGCATAATAGTTGTTATCAAGGTTACGGAAACTTGAAAGACTGCTTTGTAACCACTTCAACACAACTTCAATAAAGTGCACATCTACCTTTTTATCTGATTCAATCGTAATTTAAGCTGAAGAAGTCTTTCCGTATCTTAATGAAGATCCTTCCCCTTTTATCTCTGCCACTGTGATCATTCAGAGTAAGCAGCTCCAGTTTCCATCTCTACCTGATGAAGTTGCTGGATCTATCACTGCTTTTCTTGATTCGACGCCAAACAAACGCCTTTTAAAAGTAAGCGGGTTCAAGTCGAATCACCTTCTTCAGCGACTGTGCATCCTCGTCGAGTGCTCCTTCCCTCGTCGCGAGTGGGATTTTGCAGTTGCCAAAGCTGCTAAAGATGGTCGATTTAATAATATAACCGTTCTTCATTCCTTTCGTCCACAATGGTGCTTCCCGTTGGCAGCACTGGAAGTCGCTGCCATTCAAGGCCATTTGATTGTAGCTCAGTGGATGTATGCCAATCGACTGTTAGCATCACTTACCTAATGAAGTATTCGTCATGCAGCTAAAGAAGGCCACCTACAAACAATCCAATGGCTCCATTCGCTTAGAGACGCCATGCGATGGACAACGCGTGCAGTGGAGGGCATCTCGTGCTAGCTTAATGGCTCCACCATAATCGAAGTGAAGGATGCACGACCGGTGCTATGGATGGAGCTGCAACGAACGGCCACTTGCGTGTATTGGAATGGCTAGAAGAATACTAAAACGAAGGTTTTACGATTAAAGCAATGGGGCAGCTCTCAACGGCCACATCCACATTCTTGAATGGTTATCGAGTCGAATGATACAAAAGGTCCTACAACGTTATCTCATATGCTCGAACAGGCCGCCAAGAATGGTCGTTTAGAAACAATCGAATGGCTGCTTGCGCATCGAGATGAGAAGCTAGTATATACAAAGGCGGTTGAGGAGGCGGTACCGAAAGATCAATTGAACACCGTTCGATTTCCCTTTCGGCAAGTTCCAGCGGAGAAACAAGAGGGATCGAGGAGGAATTTACTGAGTAGAAGCAAGTGTAAGACGGGTGTGAATGTACTGCGTTGGTTACTGCCCAAGACTATTTCACAGAACAAACCTGTTAGTCTTATACTCGACAACTGTGCTCGTAAAGGTAATATCGACTGCCTTCGTGCGCTCCGTGAGCATTATCTAGAAACTTTGGAGCACAAGAAGCATAAGTTGATATGGGATGCAGTCAAGCACAATCAAATGTTTGTTGTAGCAGATCTTTTTGGTATATTGCAGGACGATAAAGAAACGTATGATCGGCTCGAACTAGTCACGCAACTCTATGCTATCGACCCAAATGCTAATACATATCCTGTGGAAGATACAGCAATACGAGAGGATGATATCGAGACATTATCTTTCTTTTTAGAGAGAAAGATGGCAAATGAGCGTTCCTGTACTCTACATGCAACTAGACATGGTTGTTTGAAGACGATTTAATTTCTCTTCGAGGAGTTATTCTATGATCCAGAATATCTCATGGACACGGCAGCGGTTAATGGATACATGAGAACCGGTACGTCCACATGTCTGAAGAAAACGGAGGCCACAGCCGGTCGTGATCATCTCCCAATGGTCAAGTGGCTGCGTGCTAACCGAACGGAAGAGTTTCTTGACGGTGCCATGGATGCTGCAGCTGCCAGTGGAAATCTCGACATTGTCCAGTATCTCCACGAGGACGGCGACGAATATTGCTCTATTAAAGCGATGAATGAGGCAAACACGAATGGGTATCTGAATGTCGTCGAATGGTTGCATGCAAGTCGGTCGGAAGGATGTAACGAAATCGCAATGGGGTTCGCTCTCGTATACGGACGTATCGATGTCGTCAAGTTCCTTAATAAGAATCGGACAGAGGGATGCGTAGAGTACGGCTTGCATTGGGCAGCCTCTTATGGTCATTTGGATTTGATCACCTACCTCCATCGCAATAGACCAGAGACATTTACGCTTAGTGAGATTCATTGGAATGAAGAGGAGTTTAAGCATGAACTAACCCGATGGCTTCAGAAGCATAACCCAGATTTCTCCAAATGTCAAGACTGTCAGCGAGAGGTACGATCAAAGAAGAGATGTCGTCTAGATTGAGGCCGTGGGCAAACGACCGAGGGAAGATCTGACTAGTTCTGATTTCAATGAATATTCGCGCTTTACATCTTAGCTCGTTTAGTTAAGTTCATTTGAAGTCATTTCCGAATAGAATATCTTCATCGACATTATACTGACGCAAAGACGCAGCTACTTGATGTATTAGAGCTGTGGATATTCTTCTGTGGGAATTACTCCTGCCTAGGTCCAATCGTTGGTCTGAAGCTGGGCAATATCATGATCGAAGCTACTCGTGATTTTATCTAGAAAGAAAGTCAAATCGGTAAGACTTGAAAATGTTCATGTCGTAATTGACCAAATTTGGAGGTTATTGCGGCCATATTGAGTAGATCTGTCAGCACTGAGACCGACTGCAGCAATCATTACGATAAAAAGTATCAATATTGAAGAAGATCATGAAGGCATTGATTAGGAGCTGAGTTAACACCTAATGATAGAAGAATTGAACAAGAAAACAATAGCTTGACGTTACTCCTTTTTAAGACCGGCATGGTTGCCCAAAGTACTTGGCTTTTTAAACGAGCCACCGATGCGATCCCAGACTGTCGTATACTGGCCATAGTTGTAGTTAAATTCAGCATGGTGCAGCGTGTGGTGGGCAGCACCGTTGATAATACTGTTGTCCGAGACGTGGAACTCGTCGTGGATGCTGATTGTCCAATAGTTTACCGCCAGGAAGAGGCACAAGTACGTCACACGATGCATTGGAAACACCATGATAAAGAGGTGGTATGGAAGGCTCTGTAGGAAGCCATCGACGGGGTGGAAAGCGTGGGATGCAAATGGCGTTGGTACAAGCCACTTGTGATGATCTTTGTGCAGATGCCGATATACTTTCGGGTGATGCAGTCCACGGTGAATCCAGTATATGAGCGTATCGGAGAATAGGAGAAATAAGAAGACTGAGAAAATCAGATAGCCCCATCCGTACTCATCGACACTTGTGTAGAGCAACGTATGACCTCGAACTTCGGCTAGAAACCACGGCATCATGAGAACCATCATGAGTGGTATTGCATACACCGATTGCTCAATCTCTTTCCTCATTTGATTCGGCAGGAACTTGGGGTGCTTCATCAACTCTTTATCAAACAAAAAGGTGTACGCGAAGTATCCTCCTGAAATATACAGAAAGTATCCACCAGCAACCGTCAGTCCTGATATGGACATCAACTGACGCATAATATCGTCTCGCGGCATCGAAGCCGGATACATGGTATCGAGAATGTACTCATCGGCAATCTCTACCACGAGGTCCATCGCACTACGGTCTCTTTTGTACAAATCTATACTTAAAATTCGTGGTTCCCATCACAATCGTGCTATCGTAATCCGAATCCATCTTCCTTATCAGTTGAAGTTTGGCTCATTTTACTTGCGCTAATGAGCTTTTCGCTTTTTTATCGGAACAGACAGGTACTTGGACACGAAAATGTCAATGCCGGTGGAGGTGAATGAGGGGACTTTGGCACCTATTCAGCCGTTCGTATACGCTCCTACGAGAGCGAAAATATCTTCGAGTTACCATGTATATGAAGAGCTGTATGAAAATGAGAAATTGGGCAAACAGAACTTCACGAAGGGCGTCCAAGTGTCTCCTGATGGTCTTTGCATGCTTACGAATAGCGAAGATGGTATCATGCGACTATTTGAGTGGGATGAATCGGAAGGTGCAAGTGAAAAGGATCATGTAGGATGTATATGTGCATTTGAATGGAAGACTAAGTGCTGATAAGCTGATACCTTAGCGATCAACGCTGCAGATGCAAGAAGGGGGTACCGTCTATGACTTTACATGGTATCCTTACATGACTTCTCAAACGCCAGAGTCATGCATCTTCATCACGACAAGCCGAGATCAGCCAGTTCACATGTGGGACGCCTATACTGGACAGGTATCTTTGTTCGCTTTCTACATGCTATATAAGCATAACACCCTACATTCCACCAGCTACGAGCTACATATCGAGCATACGACCATCTAGACGAGCTGGCTCCAGCCAATTCAGTCGCATTCAGCACGTACGGCGACAAAATCTTCATGGGCTTTGACCGTATGATCCGGTGCTTCGACATTACACGACCGAGTCGAAATTTCTCGTCCAGACCTCTGAGTAAGACCCGCCGATCGAGAGAAGGCCAGCGAGGCATCATCAGCTCTATTCACTTTAATCCAGATCAATCCAAGTACAAATTATATTCCGTCACGATGGTACTAGCACTAATGGAGATGGTAGGATCTATGCTGCTGGATCGTATGCTGGCACGACATATATATACTCAGAGGACGAAGGTGAAGAGTTATTAGCGATGAGAGACCATGAAGGTCGAGGCATCACACAGGTCCAATTCTCACCAGACGGTCGATTGCTGTGCACTGCTGCCAGACGTGATGGACAGCTTCAATTGTGGGACATTCGACAGACAAGAGAAGTCGTGTACACTTTGCATCGCACAAACGATACGAATCAGCGATTAAACTTTGACTTTCACTGTGGTGGGAGGTACCTTGTTACAGGTAGTCAAGATGGACGCGTCTTGCTGTATGATTTGATGGATGGCAGTCTCGTGGACGATCGGATCCAATTGTCTGACGCTACGAATGGGATCAGTTTCTTCCCAGATCAGACGAGAGCTCGAGTGGCAGTGACGACTGGTCAAAGACACTTCGAGTTACCTGAAGACATGGAAGATAGCGATGGAGAAGAGCAACAAACGTGGCAAAATACGCTGCAAGTGTTTGAGTATGCAAAACAAGTGAAAGAAGTAGGAAGCTAAATAGATGTCGACGTGATTTATCGAGTTCGACCCAGACCACCAAACGACTTTCGTTCTTCCTTGTCTCTCTTTTCCTCTCGTTCTTCCCTCGAGTATTGAGGTCTGGCTGACGGCGCGGAAGGCTCCATTCGTCCTCGCCATCCACTCGAGCTTGCAGTAGGAGTAGCCTTTTCCTGTATCTTCTTGCTTTCTTCTTTCTCAGCTAGTTGAGCACGTCGTCTCTGAACCTCTTGCACGTGCTTGGATTGCTTTTCCTCAATCTTACGCAGTTTCTTCGCTTTCTTTCGCTCCTTCTTTTCTGCCTTTTTGCGTTTCTTTCGCTCCTTCTTATCTTCAGCAGGAGCTTCAAATACGTTTTGACCATGCTGGATGTCGTAATTGGTCGCCAGCTCTTTGCCTTCGTACGCGTGTCCAGGCAATCCTCGTGGCCCCTAGCTATATGTTAGCATCGTTACTTATATATGCTAGTAGATAAGCAAATGTACCATTGCTGAAGCATTTTCAGAGTCAGAATCCTCAGCTTCACGAGCTTCATCTCGTTCTCGTACTTCCTTCGGCAGCTTATACTTGAGGACATGGTCCACGCGCAGTGTACGATCGAGCACAGAGGCACCATTAAGGTTGTCTACTGCTAGAATAGTACTGCGTTGGTCTTCATACTTTGCAAACGCAAATCCTTTCGATTTTCCTGTTTTTTCATCCCGAACGAGGTTAAGGTCCTCGATCTCTCCGAATTGGCTCAGCACACAAATCACATCTCCTTCCGACAGCTCATACGGCAATCCTCCGACATATACCCACGCCGATTCCTTGTACTTGGCGTGCCAAGAGGCTTCCAACGGGATATTCAGCTCGAGTTCACGCTCATTAATCCGCTGAATCTCCGCCACGACGTTCATTTCGTGTTTCGTGTCCAAACTTTGTGTCCGATCATTTTTATCCAATCCGATTATGTAAAAAGTGTTATCTGCCAATCATATATCTTTATTTCCGTTTAGGCAGCTTTTCCTTCCGTGATGCCTTCCATTCGATCCAATACGGTCTTGTAGAGCTTACTCTCTTCGCCGTGGGTGATCTGAAGCATCTCAAGTGCTTTTCTACCTATTATGACGGCTTTTGAATGGTTTGATGGAGAAGCCATTAAAGTGATGTCCAAGAGTGTCGTCAGGTAGATGCTCGCCATGGGGTGAGGTCCGGCGTACACCCAGTCATAAAACGCTAGAATGTCAGTTGCATATAATTCTGCAGTAGCAAAGTCATTTCGCTCTAATGCCTGGTTGGACATTGTTGTCATGGCTTGTAATATATGCGAGTTGTGTGGATGAAGTTTGGTCTTTAAGCGTTGATAGATCGCTTCCTTGTCATCTGTGGTTTGTAGTTGTCCAAGGAGAGTATCGACTTCCAGTTTTTCACTTTCAGACCATTCATTTTGCGGTATTCCATCGTATGAGGCATCCAACACAGCGTCACGTTGGGCGCTGTCTGACATTGGGACGGAGCACCGGCTGCAGTTACAAGTAAAGTGATATCTATCTTGTAGATGTTCCTGTCTTTTAGCACGAGGCAGTGCTGCATCCACTATGTTTCCATGTTAAGATTCGACGAGTGAAAGATCTCGTAGGAACGTACCGTAGTTGATCGTTACTTCCTCACCAGGATGCAAAGTGTGCAGTAGACGCAACGTCAACGTGTGAGAGTCTTCATCAAACCTGCACACGAGCTTAAGTAAATGAAACATGGAAGAGAGATCTAGAGCATGTACATGACGGTGCAGTTGGCATCACAGCTGTGGTTGGCCATGGAGGCTAGAGGGTAGCATCCAGCACCCAATGGATAGAAACGCTCGTCACAAATTGTAAAATTGTTATTTTTGAATCTGCTGAGCATTCGCGTGAGGTCACTGACGTCATGCTCCCTTGCTATTGCCACATAGGTTTAGATATGATGTGATCTATAGTGTAAGAAGGGTCTGTACCATCCAAAAGACCGATTTTAACAGCTAATCCGGCAATGAGGGTGAGTACTTGGTCACAATCTTCTTCGAACCAGACCATGTCTGCCGGAAGAGGGTTTTGATTCACCCCAGCTTCAGCATTTGTCTGGTGACTTGTCAGGAGACGAGAGACTCTCCCGAGAAGGAGAACATCAGCAATAAGTGCCGCCGTCAAGTTGAGTTTCACAAGGTCTTTGAGTTTCTTGCATTCGACCTTGTGATGTGGTTTCCAGTCCGCTGCTTGGCACTGTCGAGAGCCTAGTTGTGAGAATATCAATTACAATTAAGTAATAATAAGTATATCAATGCATCTTACAATAGTAGACGGTTTTGCAAGAGCCACATCGCTGCAGTGATCGTCCGATATCAGCCTCTTGGAAGCAAGTATGACAGCGAGTAGACCACATCTCCGGGTCCAGCATCTTGGCAGTTGGTTCAGTGCGTAAAATGATCGTACCATCTTCTACTGGTGATGCTATGCTATCTTTCAGATAGATACCACGACCATGGTCGCCTGACACGTCTCCATTATTGCCGGAAGCGTCCGAGCTGCTGATGCATATCAAAGCGTTCATATTTATTGTCAGCAGGTCGTTCCAATGTTGCGTTGAGGTTGTTCAATCTAGAAGAGTCGTTGAGCAGCTTCAAGGTCATGGGGATCGAGTGGTCGTCTGCACAAGTGCTTCCTTCAGGGGTTCGACAGAGGATCTGGACGAACGATGGAGGTTTGTATGGTGCTAGAAAATCCATGCCCATGTCAGAAGCACTTGTAATGTGCGATGATGGAGATTTGCTTCTTAGTCGAGCGAATGTCACGGTGACAACGAGCCGACAAGTGTCCATGCCTCCGGAGATTGTCAAGAACATTGTCGACATGGTTCATGGTGATTTCTCATCAGTCCATGCTGCAGATCTACCAAGTAGGTTGTATATTTGATTTGAATTTAAAAAAATGAATCATGTAAATGATGTGTGGAAGTTTGGAATAGGCAAGTAGATCTATTTTGATATGCTTATCTACGCTTCTTAAGGTTTATCTAGATGTGGTATTCTGCTACGAAAGGATGGAGAGCTGCATATTCTACACGCTGACAAAGACGGTCTCAGCTTGGGTCGTCTGGAAGATGTTCTTGAGGCCGGGTCCAAGCGCAACGACAAGGTATGGAAACCTACCTACTCTCTTTGTCGCACTATCCATCACCCTGCGTAGTTTGCAGTCCGGCGATTCCGTTGTCCAGAAGCATTTGAGTCCATCATAAGTTTAAAAAGCGAGATAGAAACCACAAATTGTCCAAGATGGACCAAATTAATCGAGGTGCTGTCGAAGAAAGATACAAGCCAAGCAAATGCAGTCGAGTTACCACCAAGCCTACGAAAAGTTCTGACAAGAACCTTACAGCTCTATCTCTGCCAGACGGCAACTCCGTCCACAACAGTCGTTCCTGTACACCAAGATCCTATCGCAACACTCAACGCAGCCTTGATCGTCGCTTTCTACGAGCACCTTGCAGTCGTTTCGCCATCACAAGCCAACTCCACTAGCTATGACGCTCTCCATCCGTCATCTCTCGCGTCCTACCCATGCCAAAACTTTAATCACGTCCGGTTCATATCCGATACACTTCTCGCCACGGAAGCTGCACTCATCAATCGTTCATGTCAATAAACAAACAGCCTGCATGGTTGCAATGATCGAAAGCGAAAACTGTTTTATTTTCGTCGTTGGCAGCATCCTAGCTTCAAAGCTCGTAATCCTCCGCTCATTCCATTCTTATCCTCCATACAAATCCTCCTTCGCTGCACCTTCACATCCAAGTATACTCGACAGAAATTCAAAGCGTCTGTTCCATTCTGAAACTTACGACTGTGTAGATTCGGCCATGACCGCATCCGACGTCGTTGAACTCGTACTCGCAGCGGCATTCGACCGCGCAGCCTGTTGTTGCAAGTACCGCCGCATGTCCGCACAACGCTGGACCTTGCACTCGTCATACGGCTTCGTGCATTGTCTCGCGTGCGCAGCCAAGACACCACGAATGCGTCGGCACAGCAAACACGCTTGGCGTTGCTCACACGACCGTTCGTGCTGCAGCATCGCGCGCATGCGCTTGCAGTGCATGAACGTACACTCTGGATCCGTACAAGTGCTCGAGTGATCTAGTTGCACGAGCAAATTCGGGTCTACATTATGAATCCTTCGCTGCTTGTTCTTCTCCGTGTTGCTATCCGCAGACGTCTCCGTGTGGTCAGCAGACGCAGGCGATCCGGCAGGAGACGCCTGCTGCAACTTGCGCTTGCGAGTACTCTTCGGTGTCTTAGTAGAAGAGGTAGCCTGCTTCTTCTTCGAAGGACGACCTCGTCCGGCAGGAGGAGATGGGTCCTGCGCGAGTGCAGCTGCAGTGTCCTGTGCTTCGATCGCGACGGGGTCGTCGAGAGGAAGGCCGGCACCAGGACGAGGGATGGGGACGATTTTGAAGAGATGGAGCGTGTGCTCGTGCGTCGACTTCGCCTTGCAGTCATCACAGAGGTTGAACACAGGGCAGACAGAGCAGTTCCATCGGTTGCCACTGACGAGTGCTGTTTTGCATCGAGAGCAGCTGAAGGTAAAGCCTGTGGTACCTTGGTTGAATAGATGATACAGGACCATCATCGACGAATGCTTTGCACGTCGGAGCTGATCGAACTGGCAGTGGTTGTTCTGACAGTACATGAGGAAGGCCTCGCGAGTGTCAAAGATCTCGCACGGCATGACCACATCATCGATCTCACCGTCACTCTTGCGCGTCGCTTGCTCCTTTCCTTCCTCCGTCTTCGTGTCTTTCGACTCCCCTTCCGTTGACTCCTTCTTGACATACGCATCGAGACTTTCCTCCTTCTTGTCACTTGTACCTGCCTCTATCTTCTCTTCTTTAATAGCTGGTGCCTTCTCCTCTTGCTCTACCGTCGGCTCGACGTACTCGAGTGTGAGTGGGAACTTCAGTTCTTGCAGATCCAAGTCGGTAAGTTCTGACGCCGACGCCTTTTCATTCGAAGCAGCGAGTCGTCGACCGACTTCCTCCGCACGTTTGACACCAACAGCAGCCGTCTCGAGTCGACTGGATAACTGCGTCTTGTTCGCTTCATAGCAAGAGGTGCAGTAGTAGTGCTGATAGTGTCGTGGCGGAGTGTTCCGGACACTAGAAGACGACGGCCTGATCTTCTTGACAGCTTCTAGGAGATTTGCGACGGCTGCAGACGGCTTGTGGGTCGTCAAGTGCCAGTAGCCTTGGTTGACCATCGCTTGACCACACTTGTGGCACTTTGGATAGAGGTCGACGACAAAGAAATCATCTTTTTGTGGCTCGAGAATGCCTTTTAGTTTTTGCATGAGCGGATCAGGATTGACGACGACCTTATTGGGTGTACTCGGCCTGTTCATGGCCTTGCCTCCTTTCTTCGACCTCGACTTGGATGCACTACGTGTCGCAGCGCCTTTCGGTTCTTTATCCTTTTTCCCTCTCTTCTTCTCGTTCGTCTGCTTCTGGTACGACGACGACTCTTGGACAGGTGAAGCCGTTGGACTCTTGGCTTCCATCGTCGAGACAGAAGTCTCTTGTCCCTCCGCCGTTTTCTCTCCACGACCATTCGCAGGTTTCTCCTCTAACTGTTTAATCAAGTCTTCTGCTAATCGAGGCCAGTAGTCTCCTTCAAAGTACGGCAGATCGACTGCGCGTTTCTTCTTGAGATAGTACTCGGCATATAGGTTGGAGATATTGACGACAAGACCTTCTTTTTGAGCAGCCTTGAGTAGTTTCTGATACCACTGTCGTAGTCGAGCAGACTTGGGGATCTTCTGGTTCTCAGGCTTGCAGAAGAAGATGTAGTCATCACCTTTTAGTGGCGGACAGGACCAAATGTGTGCCGTGTGAAAACCTCGATTCTTACAGTCTTCAAAGAAGCCCAACATGACTTGTTGATGCATGAGCGTGCGGAACTTTTTCGGTAAAAAGAAATTGACAGAGTCCAAGTACGACACGTACACGCGTCCAGCGTTTGGAGACAACGAGTCAGGACCGTACTCTTGGACATAAAGCGTAAAGATAAGCACGTCGACACCTTCAAGCTCTTGGAAGACACAAATGCAGCGAGATCGGTACGTTAGTTGGAGAGAAGAACCATTTCCGCTCTTCGTCTGCTCTTTGCCATTGCTCTGGCTATCTGCTCCTGACCTTTTCCGTTTAAGCGATCGTTTCTTTGGTGTCTTCGTACCTGCAATCTCTAAGGAAGCGTCTGTCTGGCCTTGACTCTGGCCTCCGTACTCTTCTTCTAGTAGCTTTCCTAGTCTTGGCTTTACTTGCACTTGCTTTTCGACACTCAGGACTTCACGTATAGTGATACGGAGCTTGGTGTCGGACTGGACAGGTTCACTACCACGCACTGTCCCAACACGGTCGGAGCTCCCGAGGTTTCCCATACGATAGTCTTCCTCCTCTTCTGCTTGCTTTAGAGACCGAAGGACACGCTCTTCGATCAACTTGGCCATACGCGTAAGAGGCAATCGGCGGGCTTTTAACCCGTTGTCGACCGAAGGTGGCACGCCAGACGCACGCTGCTTCTTCGTGCAGACGGGACAGACGAAGGGTTCTTGCTCGCCAGAGATCGCGTGGTTGCGTTCGTTGAATAAAGCGCAGATCTGGTGGTACCAGAGCTTACATGCGTCACATTCGACCCACGGTTCTTCCGCGACTTCACTGTTCTTCCGCTTCACAAGCGATGATTTCGTGAGTACGCCGTCGAAAGGAGCGATTCCACCTGGCGCAACCTCAGACGTCTCGGCCGTCGGTACAGATAGCTGTGGCAAGGCAGACATGTCGATAGGACCGTCCTTCATCTGCTTGTAGCAGTTTGAGCACCAGTGATGCTCGCCTCGTGGATCGCTATAGTAGTGCGTATGACGACGAATACGTCCGCCACAAGGACCGCTGCAGAAGAGCATGCACGGAGCAAACTTGAACGAGTCGCCACCACAGAGCTGACAGATTTCATCTCGTCGCTGCTCACATCGTTTAAACAATTGGTTCTCGAGCTGTTTTTTCAGCGAAGCAAGCGATCGGTTGAACGACGCTAAGAGCTGTTTGGCTGCCTGGTTGAACTTGTTCGCGCTACTATTGTACGCGATGCAGTTTTCAAAGACAAGTCGAACGTCTCCGGCAAAGGCTTCGACACTATTGTAGTGTTCATTCTCCAATCGTTTCTTGATCGTCCCTAAGTCCATGGGACACTTGACAATATCAAAGTAGTCTGGGATATTCCATTGGACAGGATCCACAGGCGAGTTAAACGTCCATCCGAACTCACTTTCCATGAGTTTCGTTAATAATGGCATTAAACGATTCTTGAGTTCCGGAAGGGAAATGTGACCACAGAAGCTAAAACGTAACGACCGAATGTGTTCCTCCAACTGCTCCGCGGACATGGAATCCAGGTACGAAATGTCTTGGTCGGAAGAGTGCTGACCGTTCTGTAAATCAGCCTGTGTGCCACGTACCACAAGTCCATTGAGTACCATCGGCTCTGCTTTGCCTCGACCTCGCTGGGTCTTCGCCTGTGCTCGCGCTTTGGCAACCTTGGCTTGCTCCTTACGCCGCATCTTTTTCTCCTTTTCACTCTGCAGTCGCACTGGTTTCTTCTGTCCGGACGTATCGGCTGTGTCACTCTCATCGACACTTTTGTCCATGATTCCATCGCCACTCGCGTCTCCGTTGGAAGCTTGCGAACCGGTTTCGTGGTTCGAAGCGGATGTCGTAGCGTTGATAACTGCTGTCGTGGTGTTCATGACCTTGACGAGCGCACGGACATTGTCCGGAGCTTGATTCGCATGCGTCTGGAGTTTGGTCGCGTCTCCTTTCGCAGCATCTACGAGACGAATGGCATGCTGGACAGGTCCACAGACGTCGCACTTGAGCTTAGAGCATTGCTTAAAGTGCGACAAGACGTATCTAGACGATATGCAGTGCTCCGTTCGACACTGCGGCTGCTTGCAACTGCAAATGTGTTTCCACAAGAGCTTCATGCCACTGCAATACGGAAGCGGACACGAGTCAGAGTTGCAAGTGCTCACGTGGCGTAGCATACACAACCGTTCTTGCTGCCTACGAAGCACGAGCTTCTGTTCATTCTCGTTCAGACGTGGCCTAATGGCACTACAGACATCGCATCGAAGGTTCCGACACTTGCGAAAGTGAGAGAGTAGCTGCCTTGTGGATTTGCATCCGACTGTCGCACAATTCGCATCTGCACAGCGTGATACGTGCGCGAGAAGAGCTCTAGTGCGCCCACAGTACTCGACGCTACAGTTATTCGAAGAACATGTGCGAGCGTGCTTTAACTGGATGAGTCGCCTCTTGAGCTCCTCTCGTTTCTGCGCGATCGAAGCGTCATTCATCGGCACTGCAGCTGGCCTCGAGTTCCCAGATCCATCAAATGATCCGCTCGTGTTCATTGCCATGCTAGAAGAAGCTGCTTGTCGCTGCTGCATCTGCTGTAGCTGTTGCATCCGCCTCAATTGCTGCATCTGTTGCATCTGCTGCATTTGCTGCAACTGAGGACCAGATAGACCCATCGTCGAGTACATACCAGAGCTCATGGCAGGCGCTGAAACCATAGCAGGAGACTGCTGCTGGCTACTAAAGTTACCAACAGAGCCACTTGACATGCCACCGCTCATGTCCAATGGTACACTCATCGGCACGCTGTTGAACTGAGCAGATGACACTGCTCCGGCGTTCATGGCACCAGACGTATCGCTTCCATCACCAAACCCAGCGACTGCTTTCGCACCTGGTTGTAGCTCCGATGCAGGCATCTCTATCGGTTTATCACTAATCCCGTTCGCCATTTCATTCGTCTCTCGTTCGAGTTCATCAAGAATAGACGCGTTGTTGGCGCTCATGGAGCTACTGCTAGCAGCCATCGGCATGGACGTTGTCGATGGGTTCACTTGACTTGTACCCATGGATGCCATGGGTTGTTGTGAGAAAGGAGCGCTGGACAGACTATTTCGGGACGACTGGAACTGCGCTGCGAGTTGCTGCTGCTGGCGTTGTAATAGCTGCATTTGTTGCTGCTGAAGCTGTTGCTGCGTCTGGTCTGGATTAACGGACGTCGACTGAGCTGAAGTACTGGCATTGGATGGAGCAGAGGAAGCGGACGGATTCTGCTGCCGTTGCTGTCTCCTGGAACTGTTGAGAGCTTGCTGCAACCGAGCTTTTAAAGTGTGCAAGTCCTTGTACTCGTCCTTGGACTTCGCACCCATGTAGAGCATGTGCTCTAGCCTCCTTGCGATCTCACGTGGATTGTAATCAGCCGATTGCGGTCGATTGGAACTCTTCATGATCAGCGTAAAGCTAATATATGACCGTTCGTTTAGCTATAATGAATACGAGATATGAAGATGAGCGTACATTATTTTAGCGATTTGCTGCCGAGTAGATCGGTCTGCATCCTTGTCTCTCCAATCCGAACCTCCGTTTGACATGGTAGCACTTACCTGACCAGTACCATTACTTGTACCGACCGTATCGTTCGTGCCAATAGATTTCGAGTCAGCGCCAACACCGGATACTCCCGTATGTGTTCCTTCGCTTGCAACTGGACCTGCTGGAGAGGATCCTAGTGCCGAATCGTCTTCGTTTGTTTCCCCCGTATTGGCCCCTGACTCGACCGTAGAGTTCATGCCCTAGAACCACGTTGTTAAGATCTTGTTTATAGGCGTAGTTGGGATAAAAATATACGTTTGATGTCGTGGCAGTCGAGTTCGCAGTAGGTTCCGTGCTAGATTGTGGTGGCATCGATTGCTCTAAAGCGGACATGCGCTGCTAAAAACAGAATCCTACACTGCCCGTAACGATCTTCCGACTATGGATTGCCACAAGAAAATTGTCAATCAGGACTGCGAGGCATGCGTTAATACAGCACACTCACGTTGCTACCTTTTCCTACAGTTTGCAAGCTTGGTGCTGCAGGAATATCGCTTTTCGAAAGATTAAACTGGAAATCCAAAGCTCCTAGAGAATTTCAATCCAATGTCAGTATATGCCGTTTAAATCATCCAATATGGACTATAAAAGCACGAATGGATGTACACATCCAGTCCGATGATAATCAAACGTCATGGACATCCATACGCAGAAATATAGATAAGGAGACTACTTTATAGTTTCACTTGCAAGTTACATTTTATACATACCGAAAGAGAAGATTTGACTTGGATTTTGTATGGAAACGATGTTCGTCCCAAAAAGAATGCTGATCCTCCGAGCGCCGAGGGACAGGCCAGGACGAGGCTAGTGCGGTAAAAGGCCTCTTTTAGGGAACTTGTGGGATCGAAGAAGCGAATACGTGAGGTTCTCCGCGTCTGCGATGTCGACAGGAGCGACGGAGCCGTCTCAAAAACTGTCACGTAGTAGAGGAGAATTACCTTTGTTTTTCTTTTTCTCTTCCCCCCGAACCAGAAATATTTGCCGCCACATGATTGGTCCGTTTGTCCCGTTTAATCTGGATGTATAAATATCCACCACCGGGTCTCGAAATAGTAACCCTGTTCAGGACTAAATCATCGATAATGGATCGTGAATTGTCATGACGGCAACTTAATCTGTACGATTTAACGTACGAAAAAAGACGAATTAATGCATTTTGTGTACGAAAGAAAAGAAAAAAGAAAGAAAGTGGCCACTATCCAAATTATTATTGTAGAGTCTGCTACTAGCGTGAATAACGGCAATTTGTAGATGCAAAAAGCTAACTTTTAATGTGGTAATCTTCGTTTTGTGTTTTCCAAGATTGATATCGACAAGACAGATTTCCCCCCTGATTGTTATTATGCTTGGATTAGTCTTTTCGACGGCTAAAAAGTAATCATCTTTTTTGGTGTTGCTTTCTCGAAGCCTGGATACACTCAGCTCTGCACCTTGCTCCTTTTCGACGATAAGTAGACAGCAATGGAAACCCATCCGGATCGATAGGAATGGTTCAGTTTTGCTTTTTATTTTCGATATGCCTTGCTCAATTCGTATAGGAGTTATCTTCTCCTGATAACAATAGACACGCAATAGCTCTCTTGTTCTCCCTTCGATCTTCTCTTTCGTTTTATCTTCGAATAGAAATTCTACCTTTCTACAGCTTAGAAATCAATGTCCAGGATCATAATCAAATAGGCCTAACTTACTATCCATTACACGAGCGTGAAATGCATTCCACTCTTCTTTCTCTCTTTTATAACCTCATGCGCGAGAGCTTGCTTTTATTCCGCACGAAGTGTTAGTTTCCAAAGATGACAGAGATGCGATCACGATCCGATAGTCAAGGCGTAGCCATACAAGACAATATTCATAACCTCGGTTTTTAGTATCGCCTCTGGATTCAACTAACGTGAACAAGTCCAAGGAAAATCTATTGGCAAGATATATTCAAGAAACATTGAGCGATTGGAAGGTTTATGGCGGATATCATACAGCGCCCAATCGACAGCATTAGCGTGTCATTTGATTGTCTGGGTTACAACCAAAACAATAACTTCAGTTGTACAATCAAACCATTCACGATCCTCTACTTCTACACGTTGCTAGCTACCACTTTTATTCACTTTACGAGTAAGTTAAAATGTAGAGAAATTTTACAGGAAAGTACAAATTGGAAATGACACGCAGCTTTTGGTAGATCCCACAAAAGCGTAAACACGTCTAATCTTATGTTCATGATAGGGATACTACGCCTAAAGCTAGCATACACCCGTACATCATAACTGATAATTTCAAAGGCGTAAACTAATTCGTAATCGGCATTTAAACTAAAGGAATTCTTTCATAGATAGTGGGCCCTCTGCAACGAGAGGAGACAACAGAAATTGGAATAGGCTACAAGAGCCTCTTCACGGGGTTTGGATGTAGTTTTCAACTAGCAATCACGACGACTCAGCTAGAGCTTCAGTGCCGATCGTTTTGCCCCAAGCGCAAAGATGCTCACATAGATGTTCTAGCATTTAATTTATACTCTTTTCAAAATACTACTGGTTTCAACATACTTTATCACTTGTTCTAACGGACGCTCTAGGAGCCGCACACAAACCACCACCAGAACAACGAGCCATGGCGGAGACTGAGGTACCTACCGGCGGGAGCAAGATCATGCATGACACAGCCCAAGGGGCGGCCTTTGGCTTTATCTATGGCTCGATCCAGTCCGTCTGGGCCATCCCGCGACTCGGAGACCAGCTCCCGAAGCTGTCGATGCAGCTGAGCCACATTGGTCGCCACACGATGGTCTTTGCCGGCGTTGGTCTTCTCTTCTCTGCTAGTACCGAATTTGCTGTACGTGTTTTCATATGCACAATTGTGTCATGACAAGTTTGCATGTATATTAATATGTTGGTATATACTTGCAGGAAGCTATTCGCGCCAAGGACGATGCGATCAACGCTGGTGTTGGTGGTCTCGTTGCCGGCACGACTATCCCAGCGATGCTGACGAAGAACGCTCGTCTGGCTGCTGCTACAGGAGTCATCGCCGCGGCTGGCATGACTGCTGCTTCCTTCTGGTACGACTCTCCTTCCTCAAATACACCGCGAAAGATCATTAACGTGATATTGCATCGTACGACAGGGAAAAACAGAGTGACAGTGCTTTCGACAAGTATCGTGAACGTCGCTTTGCGGATCGCCGCTAAGACGTGTCTTGTGGACTTTTCACGTCCGATGTAGCCAACTCCAAGGACGATGGAAATACAGTCTTCCTTTTCTTTTCTACTTGGCACAAGCTCACATAGTCATGAGGTCAGATCTATCCGTACTTGTCGCCACTTGTACAGGGGAGAATCGTATGAGGAATCGCATGCGACCTTTCCACTACCAGCTTGCATTTAGACTTGATTTCACTATGGTTTCCTCTACCGCACGTCGCTATTCTTAAACCACGCCGTCGGTTCATCTCTAGAGAAGTAGACGTGCTTGTAAAGGCAGAAGCATACGTCTATTCAGTCTTGGTCTATCTTGTTCCTTGTATCACTTGTCTAGTGCAAGGGTAGACTTGTCTTCGATATCGGCACAAGTATTCTTTCGTTCTTCCTAGATCCTAGTTATCCGGTAGAGAGTACCTGCTACTGGTCATTTTCTCCTTGTCGATCAAGTTTAAGGCCATTTTCCAAGTGCCGATTGAGAACAAGGTCGGATGGGCGACGAAAGTGAGTACACGCCATCGAAGACGACGGCCAATGTCATTGAAATCCCGTACACGACGCCACAGCATTCACTTGCGATGCAATCGAGACGGGCACCGGCCGTTCGTCAAGCTCTCGTTGCTTCCAATTGTACGTCTATCGTTTGATTTTCTTTAATGTCTACTTTGGTCATTAACATGTCTTGTGTCTAGTGGTCAATTGCACCGTCGAGAGCTGGATGAC
Organism: Salisapilia sapeloensis; assembly: GCA_023334545.1. Taxonomy (NCBI): domain Eukaryota; phylum Oomycota; class Peronosporomycetes; order Peronosporales; family Salisapiliaceae; genus Salisapilia; species Salisapilia sapeloensis. Next base: position 32,958 of record JAADVB010000060.1, read on the forward strand.
TGCGATCGATGAGAATGCAGGCAAGTGGGAGGAAGGGGAGAGTGCAGTGGATAAGGAGGTCTTCATAAGCACATTACGCCTTCTCCCAACACTTCGGACGGGAGAAGCGTTCCAACCGGTGGAAGAGACCCTCGATCGGATCTACCAGTCCTTCCTCACGGCTGACCGAGGTGACCGCTATCAGCTCGCCATTGCCTGTCTCCCGCTATTACATGGTTCTATGCGAAAGAAAGTAAGAGCTGCGTTACGACTATGTCTACAGAGTTCCGACGAGAACTCGGAAGCAGACAGTCGCGTCGCAGCAAGTGCCTTGACGACAGCACTCACGGATCTTTTGCTATCGATAACTGCCATCTTTGACCTCGAATCATCTAACGTCACGGAAGAAGAGGAAGAGTCGAAGAGTACGGAAGAAGACTTGTCCAAGCCAGCTGCAGACGTCATTGCCGAATGCGTGCAAGAAGTTGTGGAGCAATTGTATCGCGATAATGAGCTCGAGCCGGACGCGACGGCAGATTTTGAAGAACACGTATGGCCGTGGATGGAAAAGAATGAAGCGAGTGCGATTCCGTGGTTGAAACTCGTAGACCATTCCAAGTGGCCGATGACGAGAAGGTTTACGAAACCAGCATCCAAGGCATCGAATGCATCTCCCCCACCTTCATCTCATGAAGATGAGAATGGAGAAGAGGAGGAAGGAGAACAAGCAGGATTGAGTTTCCAGTTCTCCAGTGTCGAAGGAGGAGACGTTAGCATCGGTCCAGAACAAGCGGATATTCTCTATGACTTGCTCCTCCAGTCGGCCTTAACAAAGCTGACGCCTATGACGATGTACGAGACATTCGTGTGCCACACGGACGACGGATTGTTGGAAGCGGATACGTTCATCGATGCTGTCGAAGAGCTCATTAGCATGACCGGCGTGCCGCATTTGATCCATGACAATACTTTTTTGGATATTATCATTGAGATCTTCCGTAGCTACTTGACGAAAGACGGTGTCAAAGTCGATGCGTATGAAGTTGCAGCTGGCTTTAGTCTCTTTGCATGGGGCTCAAAAAGTGACAAGCTCGGTGCAGCATTCCATTACTTTGATGCCGAAAGCAAAGGTCATTTAGACCGAGCACAGTTCTGGCGTTTCCTTCGATCCGTCCTGATTATGCTCCTCTACTTGTCTCCACCGGATGAAGCTGCTGTGAGTACGTACGGTTCGATCGTGGAGCTCGTGGATACAGGTGAAGAGGATATCATGAACATTGTCATGTGTGAATTGGAAGATGAAGAAGATGAAGCTGAGAATGAAGATGCAGGAAAGGACAAGGAGGCACTAGAACCGATGCATGAATTTGCTTTTGAAGACTTTGGAGAGTGGTATAATGCCGGTGGTTTCACGGCCATGAGCTGGTTGGAGTTGTTGGATTTACGCAAGTGGATCTTTGTCACACCGGACTTTGATGTCGATGGACTTGATGTCCAAGCAGTCGACCCGGCAGTTGCTAGCACGAGGTATTATACCATGAACAACATCCAAGTGGATGTAGATGCCGAGAGTGAGACGAATAGCTTTACGGCTGGTGACAATACGTTCACGTACGGTCACGTGATTAAAGAGATGGACGATGAAGATGATTTGGAGAGTAGTGACACGAGCTCCAAAGTGCGAGAGAAAGCAGGCTTGTCACATAGTTCATCTAGTGCGAATCTGTCTCGAGCAGGCAGTAACGTCGGCAGTACGATGCCTGCTATCGTCTTGAAGAACGAGATCGTCCTCGAGTTTGATCTTCCGTTCGATACGACTGACGACTCAGTGTCTGAACTCCCGTTGACGACGCTTAGCTTTGATAATGGCGACTTGATCGTGTATAGTGAACTCCAGCGTGTGACGAGACTACGACAGGTTGAGCTCTTCCGTCTCTACGATACGTTCGATCCGTACATGGCGCCTGGAGCTCCTCCTTATATCGACAAGAGTACCTTTAACACGTGCATTAGCAAGTTGCTACCGAGAGATGTGTCTCCAGGTGTCGCGAAAGCATTTTCGGTGCATGCGAATACGAGGATTCCGCCTCGAACAGTCGGACGAGGAGAGGATGACAAGATGGTGGCAGATACACTCACACGTCTTTTCTTTGCGTTCAATCGTGGAGGTATGGGTCAGATTGATCTCGTCGAGTTCCTATCGGCATTCACGATGTTCTGTGCTGGATCAAAGAGCGAGAAACTTGCGTTTGCGTATCGATTGTTTGATAATGATCGAGATGGATGCTTAAGTCTTCGTGAGATGTGGAAGTACTTGCGATCGTTCTTGACCATGATGCTTGCACTCGGGAACGGATCCGATCTGTCGGCAGAAGCCATTGCTAGTGTCGCGGATACGACGTCTATCGGTATCACGAACGCTATCTTTATCGACTTGCAGAAGAACACGGGTAGGTCTTCTGGTGACGGCAACGGTCGTCGTCACCCGAGGTCTTTATCCGACGATGGATTGGACCAGTCGGATGGCAACAGTGGTGTCGTATCGTTCGAAGAGTTTGCTCGATGGTACTCGACGGATGGATTTAATATCATCGCGTGGGTCGAACTCTTGGACTCGAAGAAATGGCCAGAAGTGGATCCACAAGTCTCGGACGTCATTCTCAAGTACATTTGGCGTCAGCAACAAGCGATTGCCAATGCTGCACAACGAACTTCGGATCCAGAATCTACTTCATCAAACGATACAGTGTCTTCGAATGAAAGTGGACGTCGCGAACGTAATTCTTCTTTAGATAATTCATATCCCGAGACCGTACGGAGTAACTTGGAGGATAATGAGACTGGCGTGGAGCACCTTGCGCCATCCTCTCAGCGTCTATCGAGCTCAGCTAAAGACTTGTCGTCTGTAGCACTCCAATTCCAACTCACGAGTTATGATAATATGGTCCTTCGCATTCGTCTAAAAGACGTTGCGATCGTCTACACGATCTCGGAACGCATGAACTTTAGTGCCATGTCGATTAATAAGCTAAAGAAATTACTGGACGAACATGCGCATGGACGGATGCTGACCAAGACTGGCTTCCTACGTGCTATGCGGCAGATGGTGCCTCGAGAGGAACTCACAAACGACGATCAAGAGTTCCTATCCTTCCATCTCATGCGTGTCTTTACCTTATTCGAGAGCGAGACATTGCTTGAAGAAGAGGAGGAAGACGGGCAGCGACAGGTGAACTCGATGGCGAGTTCGAATGGTATGTCTACGGTACAGAAGCTGCTGCTTACGACAGGGTTGAGTATCTTTTGCGGAACAACTAAGAGTGCCAAGCTCAGTGCACTCTTTAAGCTCTTCGATCCCCAACGCAGTGGCTTTGTCTCCCGTCGTCAACTGTTTGAAATGCTCAAAAGTATTCTCGTTGTCCTCTTCGCCTTCTCTAGCTACAGTGCCTCCAAGACCCATAGTAACGACACGAGTACGTCGAACTCTTGGAGCACGAACTCGGCGGCAGAGAAAGCGGCAGGTGCAGTAGTATCGAAATTGTTTTCCGAAGCTCGATCGAAACACTCGGATGCCGTGAGTCTATCGGAGTTTGCTTCGTGGTATGCTGCAGGTGGGTACATGGATTGTCCGTGGCTTGAACTTCTCGACTTGTCCAAGTGGCCGGCAAAAGAAGCGTTTGAAGCGAGTAAACGGGAGAAGCCTCTCATGTATGCGTTTGAAATGGCGGATGAAGGGAGTATTCTTAACTTTACAGAGCATGATATTGCCAACTACTTGTCTGTCGTGACGTCCACCAAGCTCCGAGAGCTTAGTGTCAACAAGGTGTACGATGCTCTATTAGCCTACGCGACTCCGTCTCCAGAAGAAGTACGAAAGAGGTCGATGGCAGAAGATCCGAGTGCCTCTGGACTTAGCCAAGCCTACTCGTATGCTGCAGTTGAAGAGGATGAAGGTGCTTACCTCGAGATCACGCGTAGTAACTTTTACGCTTGCATTCGTAGTCTCGTGCCGAAGCAGCATATGCCAGAGAAGTCTCAGAAAGCAGCATCGAAGCTCTTGACGCGACTCTTTAATGTGTTTGATCGGAAAGGAGCTGGGAGAGTGAATGCATTGGAGCTTGCGTGTGGCATGAGTATCGTCGGTAAAGGCTCCAAGAGTCAGAAACTGTCCATGGCGTTTGACTTTATCATGCGCATGCGACAGCAACGACGTCGTACGCTCGGTCAGTTTACGACAAACCTCGGTGGTGTCGATAGCACGGCACCTGGCGTCCAGAGCAGTACGAATACAGGTACAGCCACAGGATTTGGTTTCCCCGTCACGAATGGACTTGTGGCGAGTAGTAACTACGCGACAGCCACACGTCGAACGAATGCGCAGAATGACGACATGAATGCACTTCCTCACTCGGTGCTCTTCATCTACCTCCGTTCCTTCCTCCTAGCTCTTATGGCACTAAGTGACGGAACGTATCGTCTTGGTCTGGAAAAGATTTACGTCGAAGCAGATGACTTTATTGAAGAAGCGATGGGGGATTTAATGACCGACGTGACTAATCAAGGTCCGAATAACCCACCGACGAGTTCTAGTAACCTCGCTGGATTTGGAAGTGCGCGATCACGTGTCCAAGTCACATTTGAACAGTTTGGCGAGTGGTACAATAACGGAGGTTTCCAACTCATTTCCTGGGTCGAGCTCTTGGACGTCGAGAAGTGGGCACAAGAAGCTCAGATGGACCAGACGAACTCGACGGCAAGTGCTGCGCCACCGACGGCAGGGAGTGTCTATAGCAGACACATGCCGGTGATGGGATCTCAGCGGACGAACATGAGTGTCACGGCGTCTACCCAAGCGATTGAACCACTTAAGACAACTTCGTACAGGAGTAAACAGCCGAGTACACGTCGGAAGCAAGTGCGACGTAGTGACATTGTGCTTGCGCCGAAGGAAGGTGAAGGTGGACATGAGTCGGAAAGCGACGGGCATAGAACCAAGGAGCGTCGAGAGTCTCTGGATGATATGGGACTTAATACGGAAGGTCCGGTGATGGTCTTCGCCATTGCACCGGATGCTGCAGAGCTCCAGTTCTTCCATGAAGACATCAATCGCCTACGTGTCTTCATGGCGCACACGCAGCTGCATAACATTTCTGCTTTGCATCTTAGTGGTGCGTTGAGTCAAGCTCTGGACGTTGATGTGAGCAGCTCTGCGCTTTCTCTTGCGCCCGTAGGTACCTTTATGGATGCTGTGGAGCAATTGTGTGCTGCCAGCAGTGAGACGGGATACCTCACGAATGAATCAGAGGATCTACTCCAGTCTCTCCTTGCTGTCTTTGCACGTGAATCAGGTGAAGAGGAGGAAGATGATCAAGTGGATGTCGTCAGTGCCATTTGTGGTCTCATGGTCATCTGCAGCGGCACGATAATCGAGAAACTGAAGTGCGGTGCACAGATGCTGGAAGATGATTTGGACGAGAACGCTGTGATTGTGAAGATGGGGACACTTCGAGCGTTGCTAAGTAGCTTCTTGATGGCGTTCTACGGCATTAGCAGCTCGCTAAGTCCTGAGATTGTACGTTCCTCGGCTGATTTAGGCGCGAGAGATGTCTTACAAGCGTTTGAGAATGTCGAATCCCCATCGTCTTCTACGGACATGGCGACGTTTGAAGAGGACGTGAAGCCTGCGATGGACGATGCAGACTGGCAGCGCAAGATTTCGCTAAAGGAGTTTAGCGATTGGTTTAGTGAAAGCGGGAACTACTCCCTTCCGTGGCTTGAGCTTGCTGAACTCGAACGTTGGCCACCGGCTATTAACGTCTGCGGCACGGATGTATCGACTGGTGTGTAGTGCATACGCTTGGACACTTTTTAGGTTAATGCTTTTGATTTCAAAAAAAACTATTTCATTCATTTCATCCTACTCGTGTATCCGGAACGACAAACGGAACGTGTATTCGGTACTTGCGAGAGTCTTTGGCAGTCTGCAAAATAATAGCTTCAAAAGCGACCGCCAAGAGATGCGGAACGTCTCGAGTCTACAGATCGTACGATGTACTTGGACGCGAATACTTGTCGTTACTGCCAGTCGTACTGATCGCGTGCAATTGTTGCAGGTCGGAGTCACGATGCGGCTGGACACCTTGCTGCGTTGAATTACGCGCGGTTTGTGTAGTGGAATAAAATGCTGTACTTCCCTGGTCTGGTGTCTTGTCGAGCGTTGATTTCTGATCGTTCGGCGGTTCCAGCACGGCGACGGCACTCCCTCCAGCCTCATCTTCTTCCTCCTGCTTTCGTTTCTTCTCTTGTTGTTTATTCCACAACGCACGTGCGGAGACTAGGATGGAGAAGAAGGCTGCGACTGCACCAGCGATCGTGACTGCCCATTTCCATGGAGCCAGTGTGTCACAGGCAGGGGGGTTGGACCAATCGCTCACGCATACGCACTCGTCGTTAATAATGGAAGCACGCTGGAGATTGCAGTCGGCGTTTTTATCTTTATGCTCGGATTCTGACTCGTCCTTGCTTTCCTCCTTCTTGTGTGTGGGAGCTGGGGGTGCGCTTTCTGAACACGTATCATCACCGTCGCCTTCGAGCACCTTGACCTTGACTTCCCCCGACGCGTGTCTGCATGTATCATTTCCCCATCCTCGCATGATGATGTTGCCAACATTCTTGGGGCAAATCATGAAGTAGTCATCCGCCGTCTTCGCCTTGGAGTCCTGAAGATTCGGTGTATCGGTTTTCTTCTGGTTCTTTCGGATCCTCAAGAACGTGACTTCTTTGACGTCTTGCCATTGGAACTTAAGCCATTGCCCCGTCTTGATCGTCGGGGTCGTTCCGTCCGAATCGAATTCGACGTCCGAGGAATAGTCTGGCTGCGAAAAGGTGCCGCAGTCAAAGCAGCAGAGTCCCCCACTTTGGCATTGGCTGAAGACAGTCGGGTCGAAGTCGATGGGTCCGCTGGCTTTCTGTGTTAGACATTTATCGCAGCACGGGCTATCACTCTTCGAGCTCGAGTCGAGTCGACGAATCCACTGTGTGTACGGGAATTGTTCCTGTGCGGCCACAGTGACTGTGATTGCACACGCCCATAATCCGAATAGAGTCAAGAATCGTGACGCTTTCATTCTTCGTCTAAGTCGTTGCAATCTGAATCCGAAGTGTTAGAGAGGTAGCAAGGAGGCAAGCATTCAACGGACGCGCGCTGAGGAGTTGTGCGTCGCACTAGCGTTTGCTTCGAATCGATCGTTACGTAGGTGATTGGTCCTCAAACCGGCTTGCGCCCCCACTTCTTAGGATTTAACTATGCGACAGGAGGCGTGTCGTCCCTACATCATGTCGTCGATCGTACAGCTTGGCCAAACCTACCACTGTCCCGCTCGATGGATGTAAAATCTAAGAGGAGTCTACTGGCGCTACAAGACGATCTTGTCTGCAAGATGACGGACAGACAACACGGACACTTGTCTACTTCGTGTAACTAGAACTCGTAGACAAAGAAGCTCTGAATTAGATGTGGTATAGAGTGGTCAAGCTTAATCGATCTCTGCGCATACAACAACAAGAAAAAATATCCATTAGGCGTGCGTAAATCGTGTTTTGTATAAAAATCGATCAACTAAGCTGCGCATCGGATCGGATAAAAAAGCTTTACATTCGCCAGACGCGGCTGTTGGTCTCGGCCTCGAGCTCCGAGTCCGGAAATTGACGCGATTGCAATAACGATTGAGATCGAGGCTGATTCGCAGGATACGAGATCTGCTCCTGGAACAGATTGTCCGGCAGATTCTCCAGCTCTTCGATCATCGTGCCTTCATATAACGAATCTTCCTGAGCTGGCATCGTCGGTCTCGTGCGCACTTCACTAGTCTGCTGCGGTCCATCCTGATATGTCGCCGAGTTCCGATTAAACGTCTGCGAGTAGTGCCACTCTTGTTCCGTCTGCCTATCACTCGTTGGCGTCGTGCTCCGATTGTAAGGCGTCGAAGTAGCGTCTGTGCTCAAGCTAAACTGGCTGCTACCACTGTGGGAATGGTGCAGTTCAGGAGGTAGACGCTGACCTTGCGTGTTGGGTGTAAACGCATTCACAGCTCGAGAGTTCATGATCGCCTGCATGATCCGACGACGTCGTTGCTGGTCCATCTTACCACCACCTGATGCTTTCGGACCGTCTTCTCCAGCCTCTGCTCTCTGTCGAGCTTCTGCCGCCTCGCGTTCCTTCTGTCGACGCTTCTCTCCCTTGAGTTGAATCGCTCCTTGCTTCGTACTGGCACAGTAGAGGAAGAGGACGACCGTGAGTGCCATGCAGCAGACGCAGAAGACGAACATGGTGGCTGCGAGAGACGGAGATAAGAAGTAGACGAGTCCCTGGACAACGTACGAGACGCAGAGTGAGATGCAGAAAAAGAGCGTACGTCGACGCATCGGGAACATCTCGAGAGCCGATAGATTTGACACGTTCAAGAGACTCAGACCAGACACGACGTAGATCATGACAGCGATCACCTGCACGGACGCATCAGACTTGCCACCCGTCGCAGCGTCTGCGATACCAGCAATAAGCGACGCCAGCGCCAGAAACGGCGTAAAGTCCTTGAGGAGTGTCTTGCGCCTGACATTGTCGACCAAGATGCTACCGAACGCTAGACCAAAGCCGCAGCTCATACCAAAGTACATGGGCCAACGGTTGGTAAACGTCCCTTTTTCATCTCCGTCTTCATCTTCCTTCTCGACGGACAGACGTGGGAGCATGGCTTGTGATAAGAAGAGTCCGAACATGGCTTGCAGACAGATGGTGAAGGCGATGCGGAACGTCATGTTGACGTCCTCGATCTTACCTGTCATCTCGTCTTGCACAGCCTTGATATCCGCATCAACTTTCTGTCGCCTACGCAATGTTACGAAGGATTCTCGAGCTGGCTCCGGTTTACCTCGAGCAATGAGCCAGACGGGGCTCTCGGGTAGGAACCAGAGCGCGACGAAGAGCACGAAGAGCATAGGTGCGACGACGTAGATCGGCTGGAGACACCACGTGTACTGGGGTTTGTTGCTAAACTGTTCCGACATAGAAGTGATATCTGAGCTCGCTTGCATCGAGTTATGGACGAGGTATCCCATCATGGCACCTAAGAGGAAGATCCCGACGCTCTTTCCTCGCCATCCTTTCGTACAGATCTCAAACGCCCACAGCAGATAGTTCATGAACACCATGGCACTACCGGCATTCGCTAGAGCAATCGATGCTGTGATGACACCAGTGCTCGGTGTGAAGTTAAGTCCGAGGGAGACGGCGATAAGTATGGCACCAATGCAAATATTCCACTTGCGACCAAGGAGTTTTCCGAGACCGTAGCTGATAGCAATCGCCAATATGGATGCGACGGCACCAATGAGCTTGGCATATCCGTTGCTCATAAAGTCCAGATAGTTCTTCCCGTCATTTGCAAATGTCTCCGTGACAAAGTAATAGAAGCTCTTGTTGATAAAGTTGTCACTCGGATCATTTACATAGCCAAGTCCCATTAGGAAACTTTTCATGAAGCCAAAGATGAAGCCGACGAGGAGACCCATGAGGATCGCTAGAGAGGCAGCAACTTCCGAACCAGAACTCAATGCACGAGAGAAACCGCCATTGTACATCATACGTGTCTGGAGGATGCGCATGAACGGGAGTAGGGAGAGAATGAAGAGTGGGAGGACGAGGAAGACACTGACGATGATGTCCATGAGGAAACCAAGAGACGAGATCGGACGCCAGTGCGCGACCTTGAAGCCGTAGACGCCGTGCATGGCGACACCATACTGGCAAATGGTGTTGAGGCCGAGGATGATGCACACGGTGAGCGTCACTGCCTTGAGCATGGACCATCCGGCGATGAGGCAGATGATCAAGGGAAGGAGCGTGAGGCCAGAGAGCGTGCCGACCATGTACACGATGCCACGGATCATGAGCAGTTTGGACTTTTGGCGACTGCCCATGGTCATGCTCACCATGCGATTGCCAAACCAGAGCATGAACCACGCACCGAGGATCATGGGCACTAAGAGACCGAGCCATCCTAAGGAGAATTGTGTCGTGAAGACATAATACATGGCAATGGGGAATCGAAGTTCACGCAGACAGTATGTGAGTCTACCCATGCCTCCGAGGTTGGCATTCAAGTCCACATCTTCCTTCCACCATTCAATCCATCCGTCTTTCGGGACAGGAATCGTGTGTGCCGTGGCAGGAGCTTCATCCTGTGCGACTTCATCTTCATTTCGCACACGCATCATCCAGGCAAACCAGTTGGAGATATCGATATTCGTCTTTGCGAGTACGAGACCGTCGGTATTGAAGATGAAAGGCGCCATGAGCCAGCACGAGCCAAGCAGCAGGACTGCAAAGGATGCTAATCCAAAGCTCTGTCCACCAGATGATCCATAAGCAGCCAAGTTGGTGATGTTCTCCGGCACTTTCTCCGGTTCATCTTTACAGTCAAAGTCGGCGTTTTCACAAAAGTCATCGAGAGCATCGACACCGAGGGAAAAGTTGGCGTAAAGACCATAGAGACCCATGATACCAATGAGCTCTACAGCCTTACGAAAGTGAGAGACACCATACTCTTTAAAGAAGCTGACCATCGGGTCTCGCGTGATGTTAAAGCCACGACCAGTTGCACGATATTTACTTCCACCACGTAGCAAGGCAACGTCAAAGAAGTGTGCTTTGGTGCCAGTTAAAAAGACGTAGAAGACGATCCCCATGGTCGCAAAGAGTTCAAAGATCTGGAAGCAGCCGTTCTTGAAGCCAAACTCGACGACAAGTGTCGCCATGAGTGGGAGTGTCGTGAGCATACCGAACTGTAGAACGTATTGTGTGCCGAGGACTGCAGAGAGCGATGCCATCGAGTCTGACTTGGCCACAGCATCTTCCTGCAAAGCGACGTGCGTACCAACGTAGAGCTTCGAGTAGGCGTAGACGAAGACACAGAAGACGGTTAATGCGTTGCAAATGTAGAATCCAAAGTGTCCGTAGAACATCGAGTTGAGTCGGAAGAAATCCAAGTGACTCGACATACGATGTCCTTCTCGACTCAAACAACTTTCAGCACATCCGTTCGAAAGCTTCGCTTCGAACGCATTGATCTGACTGAGCGTCACGTCTCGACCTTTACCACATTGCATGAACTCGACATGCGTAACTAGGCCTCCTCGAAGCGTCACATTGTATCCGCTAAACACATCCTCTGACAAGTTGATACCTTTCGACGCTTTTGAAACACCACCACTCGTCATGACAAACGACTTTTCAAACACATCTGGATGTCCATAGTGCATTCGACTGCGTAGAGGTTTCGCCAGCACACGCTGCGTAAGTGTTACAAAGACCAGCTCCTGTAGCGTCATGAAACGAGCGAGAGACGATGCACGACCGGTGAAGACGTGCTCTTTCATGCCAATGACCGTGACTTCTTCCCCCGTCTCGGTGACCGATGTGGCGAGGAAGTTGGGCATCTTGAGACACTCTTCAAAGTAATGCTCTTGGTTCATATCGATCGTCTGGAGGTATTCTCCTCTCGTGAAGACAAGTGCAACGTTCTGATTCTCTGGTTTACCTTCGCCAAGGATCGGATTACCAGGTAGTTCATATCGATACACTTCGACGATTTCATCTCCTTCCGACTTGGCAAGGACACAATCAAATCGTTTGTCACCATCATTCAGTTCGATCGTATCGACGAACGAGACACGCCAGCTAGGATACTTTTTCATGAGATAGTCAATGTCATCTGCACGATGGTCACCCTTGGCAGCTTGGGCAGAGTAGATCTGACAACCAGTGATGTACGAAAACTTAAGCGACGAGATGCGGTCCATGTCTACTACCTTGTCAGCTTCACTCATATCCGCTGAAAAGAGCTCCATCCAACGTAAGAGACGGATCGCGTCTTCGTACATCATCATGCCCTGCACAGTACGTGCGAGCGTCTGACCGCGCAGACTCGCCCACAGTCGTACTTCTCTCGGCACAGCTTCCAGTGCTTCATCAAGAGTCGCAAGACCCATGCGTTCTAGAAAGTTACTCCACTCTTCAGCGTGGAACGTGATGAGGTACTTCATAATCGACAGCTCTTGCTGTCCCTTGGCCTTTGCATGCTTGTCGACAGCTTCAAAGAGCGGATTGCTGTTCACTGGATCGCTTAGCTCGGCAAGTGTGAACATGACCGTCTCGCTATAGTACGGTGTCATGACGCTAAAGGACGGCATGGCTTCGAGTGATGAGATGGTGGGCATCTCCATCGACAGCGAGTGCAGGAAGAAACCCATGCGACGCTTCGCTTCAGCGCCTCGTGGCAAAGCATTCGATACGTCTAGTTTCAAAAGGAAGAAGAGACGTGTGCAGCTGGACATGAAGGCTTCTCGAGCGTGTCGAGAAGACGCTTCGAGTCCCATGCTATTCTGTCGCCGAGGCGCAGTGAACATAGTACTTTCACCAAAGGCATCTGCTTTATAAAGTGCAAGGAGCTGTTCTTTCTGGAACGTCAAGTCGGACGAGTCGAGGAATGCGACGCGACGGAGACGCGAGACGACCGTTTCGTCGTTCACCATGAGCTCAATGGTACCGACCATGTCTCTCAAGTGTCGTACGATCTCACTTACTTGCGAATGGAACTCGGCACGCAGAGGCTCCGTGTCACTCGATGTGCTTTCCAACGCTTCTACGTCTTCCGGAAGATCGAGGATGTCCGTGAGTAGCTCTAGAAGCTGTTCATTCAACGTACTCATGTACTGGAAGTCGACTAAAGACATGACGTCTTGAGCACTGACAAAGTAATCGAGGATCTGCAGAACGTTCTCTCCGTCCTTGTCACCTAGTAGCAGGAAGATAATGTCTCGGAAGAGCTCAACGCCGTGACGAACGGCATCCATAGCCTCGATAGCAGCAATCTTGTTCACTAGATCGGGCGTCGTCTTGACGTTATGGCTATGTGCTTCGGAAGCGATTTCAATTGCCTTGGGAAGCTTGCCAGCCAAGAGGAAGATCGGGTCTTCCACACGTTCGCCGTTACGCAGTAGTCTGTACTGCAGCATCACTGTCTCGCGGTCGTCTAGCAGATCGTTGAGACGGAAGCTGCTAACGACTTCGTTCCAGATGATGGCAAAGCGTAGACGTTTCATGTCTTGCAGCACAGGCGTCTCGAGACTCTCTCTATCTCCCATTGGCTTCTGCTTCTTCGCTTGATCACTCGAAATCGTGTTGTCAAAGCGGCTTGGCGCGAGGTACAAACCTTTTTGTAGATCCAAGAGCGTGCCGTAGTGTCCTAGTTTCAAGCGGAAACCCATGATCATACCGACAACACTCTGGTACAGGATGAACCAGATCTGTAGATCGTACATGTACACCACTAGGACAGGTGCCCAAAGCGCTAGGATGAAACCAATGTTATGGTTAGACTCGAGGACACCTTTGGCTTTTTGCTCTTCCGGAACAGGCAAGTCCCAAATCTCGACTGATGGACCGACTAGAGGCTTGATCATGAGTTGGAGACTAAAGAGGAATTTACAGAGGAAGATGACGGTCCAGGAGAGTCCGTACATGCCGAATTGATGCCATGGCTGGCCCATGTCTCGACCAACGTACTGCTGGTTCGTACCATCGAGCCCGTTTAAGATCGAGACGCTCCAGACGAAACGACCAAAGCACATGCGCGTGACGGAAGACATGAGGACAGGGATGAGGTAGATGATGAGGAAGCTGAGTGCCGACGCAAGGTACGTTCCTTCTTCTCCACCGCCTGGAAGCGCACTGCTTAAGCCAGCCAACGCAAAGTTTTCATTCGGCGAAACGAAGACGAGGAGGAAGAGGCAGAAGAAGATGGTGTGCCAGGCGAAACGGATGAAGATGCCCATTGCGGTGAATGGGTTCTTAAACGTCCGGATGCCGTAGAGCCATATTTGGAGCCCAGCCTTGACCATGAGCAGACCTGTGACGGTCATCATGACCGAGTAGAGTGCATGCAGTCTTGTCTTCTTCTGTCCACTCGAGAAGAACTTGGAGTAGATCATGAAGCCGGAGGTCGAGTCCGGATCTGAGCGGTAGGCGATGTATACGATGGCGACTTGCAAGTGGAAGACGACGAGGAGGAAGTACCATAGACGGAAGAAACCGAGTAGAGGGTTAAATACACTACGTTTTTCCTTGAACGTCTTGTGCTCCTGTGCTGCGAGTGCTTGGGATACATTGCGTTCATCAAAGTCAAGACAAGTCTTTGTCCAGAAGAACTCGTTCACATCGTCGTAGTTGATAATGTCCTTGTGATCCAATGGACGCTTCCCTTCTGGTGCCGATGCGGTCTTCATCTGCGCCACGTGCTTGTACACGGGTCGAATGATCTCCTTAAGGTAAAATCCTTCTTCCACATCCGGCAGCGTCTCGACGTTACTGAGTTTGTATGAGACGCTATGGTAGAGAAAGCATAGACATTCAGGCATGAAGCGAATGTTTCCAGCTTCTCCCCACATGAGTAGGAAGAGTGCGATCTGTCGCTCTTTCATCGGTCCGTCATGTGCCTCTGCTCCATGCGGTTTCACTCGCAGAAACTCACACCATTTAACGTAATTCTTCAGGAACTTTGCATGCACTCGATCAAGCGCTTCCCCTTCGACATCCGCGACTTTATTCTCGTTCCGTAGACGGTATTGGTAGTTTGTAAACCAGCATCCGAAATGCTCTTTCTGGTTCGCGACGCTGCTTTGTTGGAAGCCAAACTTGCGCTGCAACAACTCAAACGGTCCATGACGCGCAGCTTCCGCGCCTTCGGTGGGAAAATTTTGGAATTCCAGCCCAGGCGTGTCCTGGAACGACGTCAAGTGCTGGAGCGATGGCTCGCGACTCGTGTCGATGTAGTTATGTGCAGCCGTCCGGCGACCAGGCGTGTTTCCGCCGCCAAAGTGATGCTGCATATACGTTGCCCCCTCTTCCACAGCTTTCTAAAGTCGAAATGAACGTCTGGATTGCGGGACTTGAGCCTCGTTTCTCAATAGGTGAAAACATCCTATCCCTTACGTGCAGTAGGTACACCTGTCTATCTTTATAAAGTGCATTTCAACGAACAAAATGTATAGACGGAAAAAGTAGTTGTCCAGATGGGTTATTAAATTTGGAAAAAATCCAAACGACGTAAGACTCGAACAAGATTTCAAATGTGAAAATCCATCGGCTGCCATCAAGAGACCACGACGTCGAGTATCGAGATGGAGGCTACAAGCATAATTCCAGATACGTACGTCCATAGGTATTCGTCGCGTCGTCTTCAATGGCAGGGTATGCTGGTGTTAAACCGTCTTGCGCATACATGTACAACGAGTTGTATAGTTTCCAATAGACTTCTCGAACACGTCGTGCTGGATGGAAGAGACCTTGCATCACGTACTGGAGGATGACATGCGGCCCGACGGCGACTCGACAGCCTTCAATCGCGTCAAAGACAGCATTAATCACATGTGGCGAAGTCTCAAAGACATTCGGCCAGACGTAGTTGAGTAAATGCACGAGCGCATCTTCACATCCGAGGCCAACAACACCAAGCGCCATGTGCTTGACCGTCGTGCAAGCAGTCTGTCGATGCACAAGATCTCTATCCATAAGTGCATCCTGTAGCAACGGTGTCACAGCGTAAATGTAGTCCTTGGACACTTCGCCAATGTACTCAAACATGAATGAAAACGCTTTCAGGACACCGTTCTGGACGTTTAATTCCGGCACACGGTACTCATTCATGAGCGCAGGGACGACCGTGAATGGCGCACACATCTCTGCAACGATAGCAATCGCAACGGTGGTGCACACGCGGTTCTGACGCTCTTGCACCTTAAGGTTATTCAGCAACGTATGCAGCACATCCTGTGGTCCAATGGCCTTGGCAAGGTACCCGAAAGTGTTCACAGCAGCACGTCGGATGCTCTTCTTGTGTGCATTCAAAAGCTCCAGCAGTTCAAAGCAGATACGCATCCACTCTCGAGGCGACACGAACTCTTCGCCACGATCCGCGATGCGTCCGATGAGGTCGACGCATTGTTCTTGGACCTTTTCATGTCGATTCTTAAGGATAGGCGTGACGCGTGGCAGGAGATCTTTGATCGGTGGTGTCATCTTGCTCATACCAATGACGTTGACGATGGCTTTCAAGGCTCCGAGGATGGAGCCTAGGACTTCTGGATATTCTTCGCCAAGGTACTCGTACAAGACGACGCCCATGTGACCCATGAGTTGCTCCTGATCACACGTCTTCATGACGCCTGCGATACGGCTGACTAGATCTGCTGCTTGCATACGTACCTTTGCTGGCTTGTTATTCAGACGCCACTTGATGGTACCACAGATTTGCGGCAGGTAGTTCTTGGCACGTAGACCGAGGGCATTGACGACAGTGCCAAATCCATCGAGCAAGACCGACGTGTCGTCTGCTGTCTGTTCCTGGAAAGCGTAGAGAACGCCATCGAGCAGTCTTTCTTCCAGTTCACTTCCAATATCCGTCGCGCCGAGGTTGGCAATAATCTTCTGGACGGCATCCATGACCATGCGTCTATACGGCTCACTCTCGTCCTTAAGGTCATCCACGACACGCGAGACGATTTCACTTGCTCCGACTTTATTCGCAATCTCAACTGTCGTTTCAACAAGCTGTCGATAGTTACGTCGATCGAGCGCCATGCGTCGGACCCAAAAGTGTCTGAAAAAGTCCGGTAGGATCTCTTCTCGTACGTATGAAGCTTCGACGCCGTCCGTCGCAACACATTGCTTGACGACTTTCAACACGATCTTCTTCATCTCTTCATCTGGGCTCTGGAACTCTCGAATTAAAATCACCATCACCTCTCGTGTGTAGTAATTCGCGTAGTGCGCGTCCATGAGTGGGATGATAAAGCCCACGGCCTTGAGGAATGCCGCGAGGCCTTTACCACGGTGCTGACGGATACCTTTCCAAAGCGGCTGGAGGACGCAGTCGAACGATTCGATGCCGTACGGATGCGCTGCTTCAGCTAGTGCTGCCAATGCCAAGGCAGTGATCGTACGCACCTTTTGATCGTCCTGGAGACCGTGCTGAATGATCTCCACGAGGTGCTTCAAGTGCGGGAGGATGGCACAACCCATGAGAATCGCGATTTGCTGCACGATCTTGATACCCGTATGACGTGCCTGCCATGACTTGCGACTCTGACACACTGCCTTGAGGAAAGGCAGGAGCGACGGGACGCCAAGAGCTGATGCGACGACGGCAAAGGCTCGAGAAGTCGTATTGCGAACGTACTCGTCTTCATTATCCAGGTCAGGTCGCATGGTCGAGATCATCGTTGCCAGTCCTGCAGCTTTTGCTAGATTGGATATGATCTCACGACCTTCAACACGTGCATAGTAGTCTTCATCGATCAGCATCGGTTCGATCGGAACAAGAATCTTGTGCACATACGGACGGACGAGATCATCGAGTTTGTACATGACTCGATCGATCACTTTCACAAGTAAATGCCGTTCCTGATCTTCCAGCGTCATGGATCGAAGCAGTGGAAGGATCTGGTTGAACAACGGACCGGCACCAAATTCACGTGCATTCTCGGTGATCTGACGCAGTGCAGACTTGCGTTGCGGAGGCGTTCCGTTCTTAATTTTCAACAGCAGACGCATGATCTTACGTTCCTTGGCGGTCTCGGCATCCAAGGCCTCTTCATCCACTTCATCCATTAGTTTGCCAAAGTACTGGTAGTCCTCCGGCTTAATGTACGGCATAGATGCATCAGCAGCACCGGATGGAGTCATGGGCACGCCGTATTCAGCTCTTGCCGGTGTCTCCTGCATCTTAAATCCTGGTGTCTGACCCATGGGCGTCGGCGTCGACAAGAGCTTACGAGATGGTGTACGGATCGGGATGTAGTTGGCAGGTGGATCTAGAATCTTATAACCTGCGGATGGGAACATGGCATCAAGCTCTTCGTCGGACATTGGACGATTGCGCTCTTCCACTTCATGCTCCCACCGCATGCGTTGGGCAATCTCCGGCGTCACAGAGCCAGCCAAAACACTCATACCTTTACCAGGCGTTGCATCCTTGGATGCCACCGGTGTTTCGTCCCAACGAGAGCGTCTGCTGCCGGGCGTTGGCGTCGCAGATACTCCTCCTGCACCGCCAGACACGGGTGTGGCATCCCACTTGGAGCCACTGGGCGTGGCGGATGGAGTCGCGTCCCATCGATTACGCTTAGGTGTGGCAGCAGGAGTGGTGTCCCACTTGGCGCCTCGAACGGGTGTGTCTGCACCGCTCGATTCGGACCCTTTATCCCAGTCAGATCCACTTTCCTTGTCTGTTTTCGGCATATCAGGCTGGGCATTGCCGCCATCGTCCCAACGCATGCGTTTACGACGCTTAGGCGTCGGTTCATCCTCAAGCGATGAAGACTCTTTGGTCTCGCCAGCTTGGCCTTTCGTTTCCTCTTGCTCCTGTTGTTTCTGACGGATCTTGCGCATGACTTCTGCACGCTCAGCTTCGAGACGTTGGGACTGCATAATATCTTTATAGGACCGCTGTGGTGTCTTGCCATCGAATGCGTCGCCACGCTCAGGTGAGAGCACGCGATCCCATCCTCGTTTACCGTATTCATTCTGTCTGTCCATGATTTTAGTGTTCACGAGACCAGAGCCATTGCCTTCAGCCGCTCCGTTTGCAAATGGATCGTGCGATTCGTCCACGAGACCTTCCCGAGCAGCATCCAAGGACATGCTCTTCTCTTGCTGTCTTGCTTGCGAAGCAGCCGGGGCCTCCGACGTGTCTTGCTCATCACCTTCCAGTGGGATGGAATCAGCATATCCTTTAAACTTGTCATCTGAACCGTATAAATCCTGATCGAAATGGCCTTGAGCTCCAAGACCGACTTTTTCCGATTCCGACGACATGGCTGCTGTATTTATTCTGCTATGAAGATGGGAAAAGAGGTGTGAAATGGCAGGTAGATGAAGCTCCTGGTGTTCACGTAAATCGAGTATAAATTGCTTTGCTGCAAAGGTGGAACGTCTTGCCCGATGATCGCTCTCCTCTTCTTCCTCGCTCGCGTTTCGACTGCGCGTCCAACGGGCCGTGAAGCATACAAATATCCAGTTATTCGAAAGCACTCGACTTGAGTATGGAGATGCGATTCGAATTTAGTACTGGACGCTGATTGGTTGATAATATATTCAAGGTTGAAATAAAATAGATTCTTTACTTTACTTTTCTTTTTCATTCTTTCTTTGAGGAAGACGCGGGTGCGTCTTGATCATGAGATAGGCTTGCAGTATTGCTTGCTGAAGCTGCTGGTGCTGGATACGGTTAAATGCTGAGTTACTGCATGGTACGCTATACCAAGGAATGGAGCACACACGGTCTAACTTGAGACTTGTATGGTGTCATTCTAATCCTACCGTTCTACTATCAGTACAATGCGTACGATCAGAGCGTGCAATCATCCTGCTCGGTGTCTTACGTTCTCTGACTTATTCAAACGTATCAGATCTAGAATTAATCCGCTCGTCAAAGTTTTCCGACCAGTTTTCGTCGAGTTTCCACGAGCTTTTGATGCCAAAGTTTCCGCAGAAAGTGTATCCAAATCCAGAGCTTTCCAGTGGCGACACGAATCTGTCTCAAGAAACTTTGGCTTGTCACCCTCTTCGTCCAAGTTACCAGCCATGGATTTCTCCACCCATGTACGCCTTTCGCATCATCATCTCCACCGCTTCAGTACAAGCTGTACCTTCAGAATGTTCAACCAGCCATACATCGCATTCTGAAGCTCATCACAAATCGCGATTTCAACCTTGCTGGCGTGCCCACATGTCTGGCCCTTACTTTCTCTACCGAGTGGCTGCAACCCCAATCCAGTGAATCCCGACTCACTAAACAAACGACTGTTCTATGCATCCCGCTCTTAAACGTGGGAGACCATTAAATCGGATTCTTGTCAACAGTGGTAGGGGTCATGGCAGCAGGTCATTTCTTATCTACGTGAGGGAGAGTCTGCCTGGCGTCACCCACCACGAGCGCATGACGCACACTCAACGTTGCTCATCCCGGACGCAAGACTCGGCCGAAACGGTCGTACGCTCCAATTTTCATTTGAACATGACCGAAGTAGATCAGCTCCGTGGGAACACTATGCGCAGTCTATCGTCGCAGAACCTCTTCCATCGAACGGCTAGTATGTGCAGCCAAAGCAGTCAGAGCAGTCAGAGCAGTGTCTCGAGTAGCTGCTCCAAGTCCAGCCTGAGCATACCGTCCATGTCTCCCCGTATCGACATTCCATTGAGTGGACGTCACGGTAGCAACGCCTCGACGAATGGTCCGATGACGCTGGAAGACCTCGAACGATCACTTCGTTCGTCTCCTCATGCGCAGTCAAAATCTGGCGACGATAGTACAAAAAAGCTCAGATCATCCTTTGTCAAGTCCGTCGTCAGCATCTTTAGCAAAAGCAAAGACGCCAAGAACGAACAAATGGCGAGCACAGGTACAAGCGTCGGTAGTCTCTTTGACGAAGAGCCGGAATACTTTCCCAAGCTATCTTCACCTTGGGGACAACAGTCCTATCAATGCAATTGGACGGAACTCGCTGCGACACTCTTTCATCGTCCAGTCCTCGACGACATTGCTCGTGTCCAAAAAGCACTAGTGGCGTCGGAATGGAGTGAGGAGCGCTTGAGCAGCTTACGTCGATGGCTGCTGCAGCTAGAGGTCCGTGTCAACCTTGTTCGACGTTTGAAAGCGTTGCTACAGGAAGAGCGGTCTGTCGTAGCTGGTGTAGACCCAAAACTATCGCCTTCCCAACTTACCAAGTTCACAGAAGTGTTGGAAAGCTTGACGATCGATGCATTCGAGACACAAGAGCTGTATCGTGAAGCCGTAGGTGAAGCCCTGACGTCTCTAGTGCAGTCACTGAACAAGGATGGATCGGCCATGGCGGAGTGGACGGTGTTTAACATGACGGAAGCCCTCGAGTACCAAGCGCTGAGCAACATGTTTCATCACATGAGTGATGAAGAGCCTGCAGGCGTCATCCTCGTACAGATTGTCAAGAGCTTAAATGACACCGAGTCAGCTTCGTTGTTAAATTGCTGTGACATGGACATTCAATTGAAACTCATGGAGGATTGGAAGCAGGAACATGATCGTTATCGAAAGCTCGTGGATGCCATGAACTAAGAACAAGTAGTAGTGATAATTGTAGAGCGAAATGGAACCTAGTGTGTTTAAAGAAGACGTGGACTTGTTTTAATTGCGAAGTTATCGCTTCGTAGCTTGGTTCACATCGACATTGGTCAGTCGAACGCATCCAAGCGCACGTTCTGGTAATTCATCTCGTTCCTGCGCTTCAATGACAAAAGCCAAGTCGATCACGAGCTCTGGTGCTTGGCCTAAGAGGATTTTCACTAGTGCCGAAGCAACGACGGAGCTCCCAATGTCATAGTCAATCTCCAAGTATTTGTCTCCTCGATAGCATTTCATGTCGACTTTCGTGCCGAGGATTGCCGGTGTCGATCCGACGCCGTGCTGTGTGCGCCACGTGCCCTCGACGACTCTCGGTATCAATTTAAGTCGCTTCCGACGCATTTCGTCACTGTCTCCACGCAAAAATTCATCACAGAGTGCACCAAAGCCATCTAACTTTTTCCCTTCGTTCTCGGCACGTGCAAAGTAGATGACAAGTGATCGACAAGGTGGTCCAGGAAGCATAAAGTTGACGATGAAGAGAAACGGGAGCTGGGAGTTGGATGATATCGACGATGTACCGACATGTTGGACTCGATCTCTACTTGCATACAACTCGACACCGATTAAACGCATCGCTTGTGGAGCCGATGCACGTTTAATGGATGTAGAAAGGTACTGAGCTCCTCGTACGAAGAAAGTCGATGCATCTGGTTCGCTCCAAAAGTGGGTTGGAAGCGGATGTGATAGATTCGGACCATGTTCGTATGGCTCTAGGATCGGAACGGGGATCTCCGACACAATGAGTTGACTGCGAGGTGACATCTGAGGGGCGACATTCGACGTCACATCCGGCGTCTTTCCTTTCTCGATAAACGTACTGCATGCGACACCTCCATCATATCCATTCAGCGCCGAGATCATTTCCAACACACGAGCTCCGTACGCATGTACAAAGTACCAATATCGAGCAACAGTCGAGTCCAGCCATCCATTCGGATTCAACTGTAACGTGAGTGTGACCCATGCATCCGCCGTGTCTTCATCGGAATCGACTCGAGGCGAGATGATGAAACCTCCTCCGAGCATACTAGCACGAACGGTATCTTCATTCGGCCGTGGACAGTCTTTATGAGTCGTCGACTGGAAGCAGACAAAGTAGGATCCGTCCTCTTCCTTTCGCCAGTATCGAAGAAGACACAAGTCACGCGATTCAGCCTCGATCGGCCAGAGAGATATCGGTGATAGCTGCATGTGGAGCACATCACTATGATCCTTTACATCCTGCTCGACGACGGATGTACTAGCAATGATATGATTATTGCGGTAGAACCGACTCTCTGTGTCCATGATCAAATCTAAAATATCTTTCGGCGACATCTGCACGCGCTGTCTTGTGCGTAAAGCAGGTGGAGGCCCGGCTTTCCATCCTCTATGCTGCTGCGTCCGCTCTACTTCTACTCGAAGCTGGAACGAATGATCATATAACGTCCAGTATGTTTCCTGAGAGAAAGTTGCTGATGTCCGGAACGTTTTTACGATCGATCGTGGTGCATTCCCAAACGACCCCGTACGCGGTCGGGATATCTCGGACATCTCCGATGCATCCATGCTGCCCGCGTGGATAGTAGCACTTCGCATGAGGCGAGAGACTTCAAGCTCAGCTCGTTCCGCCGCGGCGTCACTGATTAAATCATGGTCATGGTCCATGTACCAGCTCAAGTACCGCTTCCACTGCTCTTCCGCCTGGAGGATGCACTCCAAAATACTGTTTCGCCACCACTCGGCAATCTCGAGCGACTCGGCTGCAAGTGCGATGGGACCACGGTTCCGGTGCTGGACGATGATGGCTCCAGCACCAGCAGCACTCGCAGCGGCGGCAGCGCTCATTCCCATGCCCATCATACCGATACCGACGCCAGCTAAGCCTCCAGTCAGCACAACTGCCGTTGCAGCAGTGGCAGCCGCAGCCGCAGCTGCAGCTCGATTCCGGAAGCGTCGTGATCGACGACGTTTGTTCGATAGAGGTTGTCCATGCTGCATATCACCTTCAACATCCCCGTTGGGATCTGGAGAAGAGGGTGTGGAGTCCATGAAGCTGTTATTGCCACGATTGGTGGTGGTAGATGGCGAGCCAAGCGGTTCGTTCACTGCATTCTGAGCGTTACGAGATGCTTCTTCGATCTCTTCTGCCGTCACGTGCGTTAAATGACGGATACGGAACGTGTACAGACGCTTTGCCTCAATCTTACTGGAAGAAACACGTACGTCATCGACAGTAGTGCCAGGTCCAAGTACGAACCAGCCACGCGGATCGCGATCTCCCTTTCGTCGAAAGTAACACAAGTAGTGCGTGCCGTCTGCCGTCGTTCGAATCATAAAGTACCGTTCTCGCCATAGATTGACGTGCTGACCCTTTTTGCGCAGCCATCCTTCCATCCGTATCTCTTCAGAAGACGATGGCACTCTGTTGAGACTGACGCCGGAGAGTCCAAGTGGAGGTGCTCGCATTGGCATGGAGCCACTTGATAATGGAGGTTGGTCCGGCATCGGCTGAGATGCGAACTGGATGAGCTGTCGATCTCGTTCTTGGCAGATTTCATTCACAAACTGCACTAGACGAGGTTTCATGACTTCCTTCACTAGGCTATCTTCTAGCATACGAGGTCGAGGTTGATTGTACGACGAACGAGAGTCTCTGTCTTCTTCATCAAGACTAATAGAGCGTTCACCATCTACAATCTCCTCATCCAGTTGTGAAAGGGACGATCCACTCCGCTCTTCTCGTCGCTTAGCTGAGAATGCGTTCATCAATTCATCATAAAAGGCATTGCAGCGTTCGACAAAAGCTGGTTCTTGATGTATATTCGGTCGCTGGGCCTGAATTTGCGGTGCAGAGGCATAGACACTCAGACAGAGCTTCTGGAGTGCATTCAGGACGACACGCTTGCCATTTTCTCGACTAGCATAGCTCGCGGTGATGTAGTCGGACATGATGACCTCAAGCAGCATGCTCAGTCTGTCTGCATCGAGCAAGGCATCAGGAACACTGCCTCCTGGTGCCATCTTCCCTCCCGTCAGCTCCTTTTCGCTAATCAAATGAAGGGGATGTGCCAGAAGGAGGCTGGATTAGTTTTAGTGTGTGAATCGTACATAGTGATGACGCTCCAAGTTTCCTCTTCCTCGTTATGCTGTCTCTATCCATGCTGATCCATGCAAACGGAAACCGTTGTTTTATCGTATAATGCCTATGCTATGAGGCTCCGGAGTAGTGTTTACATGTATGACTAGGCTTCTTGGGTTGCTTTATGTTGTGTAGCTTCCTGCATCGGTTGGAGATCATGCGTATGCACCTCGAGCGTGTACCATGAAATGCTGATGTCTCACTACCAGACGTTCATCTTGTATCCAATGGTGGTACGATGCAACGCATCTAGGCCGCAAGAAGGATTCTCTTTGTCTCGTGAAGATGTTTTAAAAAGTGGTAACCTTGTCATTGACATTCGTATCCTCTCATGTAGCTTGCGGTGCTTCAAACGCAACTTTATTTATTCCTGTGGAATGAGCAAGCACACTCTACGAAAACTGCGACAAGAAATGCGCATAAATCGCTCCCGTAAACATCTATCAGAATACTGTTCAGTCATCTTGCATGAGTCAAAGCAAATCCACTGGTGGTGCGATTCTTGATACTTACTGAGTACCTTCAGACCGCGGGTGGAGCATGAAACTTTTGCTTGGAACTGGCACGAATCATTAGGCTCGTATTCCTAATGCCTTGAATGAAGACAAGCAAACATTTACATTGAGGACTGGTAGATGCATTTGGTAATGCATGAAGCTCTCTTGTCGAGGTTTCACAAGCACAAACCTATTGTTTTGTTTCAATTACCTCCGCCTAGACTCTGTATCTACGGAGCCTACTCTGATGAACATCACTTGTGCATTGATGTAGTGAAAGCTCATATTTCGTACAGTTTAGAAATGGTATTCAGATTGATATTCATGGCTTTTCATCAGTGACTATTACACTAAACGAGCGAATAAATAAAAGGTGTAATTGCGTTGATCCTAATCGTGGTTCTCAGACGTAGAATAGGAAATGACAATAGCAATCAAAGGTTCATCTACTTCCAAATTCCTATATCCATCTCTGTAGATCGCACAAGCTAGCCTTTACAAGCACTAATGGGTCGACAAGCAAGCATGAAGTATCGTCAGTCGCTCGACATCGATGCACCTCAGTTTCATACCAAACCATTCGATAGTCTTCAAGTCATCGTTCTTGGTCTTCTCGTCACTTCCAAGGTCTCTAAACTTTTCTACAAAAATGCGAATACATCTTGATCTTAGATATCTCCATTTATGCCCAGTTCCCCATAACCTTTTGCTCCTTATGCCATTCCTACTTTCATTAGTGAGAGATCGTGTCGGTGGTAGTTGCCTGAGCGAACAACTGTTGGGAGTGCCGATTGGTCGAGTCAGTTAGTAACCGAATACGTTCCATCCAACTTGAGCATTTACACGGTCGTGCGTGGCGGATTCAAATATGCACGAGTGGTCTCCTGTACAGAATTTGACGATACTGGAGGCTAGTGGGAGCTCTAGAAGTAGCTTCGAGAGCGAAGAGGTTCCGTACAAGCATTCGGATGCACCGTCGACGAACGTTGTCCATAAAGCTGATTACAAGGACGAAGAGCTCTTCGGACCAAGACTGTCGTCTCCTGATGCAAATGGCAATGGGAAAGCAAGCGTCTGGAAAAGGTACTTGTTCGATCGCAAGCCACTGGGCATACTAGTGAATTACGCAGCCATCGGCCTCTTCGTTGGCTTCTTCCAAGCTATCTACTATCCGTATTTGAAAATATTTTTGAACATGTCTGAGACGGAAGCGGATGCCGCTGAAACTTGGATGGCACTACCGTGGCATCTAAAGTTCTTCTTTGCACTCCTCACGGATCTCTTTCCCATACGTTACTATCGTCGAAGACCATATATCATCGCTGGATGGAGTCTCTGCTTGCTCTACGCGATCATCATGGCTGCGCTTCCGGCGCCAAGTCCATACTACAGCAATGGAGCTGTCATGAATGGGAACAGTGCAGATGCAGGACGAGGATACATTAGTCTTTTCGTGCTAACACGCTTCGCGTTAGTTGTCATTCAAGTAGCTGTGGATGGACAGCTCGTTTCATTCCACTGGAAGCAAGAACAGAGTTTGGATCGAAATAAGGTTCTCTTCTTCGGTGACTTGACTGTGGCAGCTTATTGCCTCAATTACGCATGCCAGGCACTCTCGAGTTTCTTGGTCGCGTTCCTTTGTAGTAGTGAGGCGTATGGTGGAGACTTTGGATGGGGAGCATCCATCAGTGCGATGATGACGATCCCACTCATCGCTGGAATTGCTGCTATATCGCTGTCTTGGTTCTTCGTAACGGAAGACCAAATGGATGCATCGGATGGTAGCCGCGTCTCACGACTGCAGGCCTTACGTCATGATAGAGCAGTGTGGCAAGTAGCTGCCTATGCCTTTTTGTCAAGGCTCTGCTTTCTTTACTATGCAAGTACAGCAAAAGCGATTTATGAATTCTGGGCTCCCGTCGGCCAGTTGGTCAATGGTGTCTTTGACTTTATCAACAATATCGTCTATGCAGTTGCTGGTTTGTTCATGCTCCGACTATTATCAACGTCATTTTCATGGAGGAAGATGGTTCTAATAGCGTTGACTGGTTCGCTCGTCTTCACAGTATTCCCACCACTTTTTACTGTCTACGGAGTCGTTCGGAACGAATGGTTCTCGCTCATTTGGGAGCAGTGCGCTGCCTTGTTTGAAGCAATCGGATACTACATTGTCCTCGTTTCAGCTATCAGTGCCTCAGACGTCGAACGTGGACTTGAATCGACATCCTTCAATGCCGTCTTGACCGCTGCAAACATCGCACTACCGTTTGCTGTGTCGTTATCTCAGAGCATTGGTGCTCACTTCGATGTGTACGACACAGACTACGAAGCAGATACATCCGAATCACACTCTAAAGTGCTCATGTGCTTTATTATCGTAGTAGTCGTGAGAGTACTACATGTTCCAATGTTACTTGCGCTACCAAAGGATGGATTCGATGGCATCCAGGATATGAAGTTCAATGTGGAAGGCTCCGAGCAGAGTGTTTATCAAATGTGGAAACGCAGATGCGTTCTAATCGTTCTAGGCTTTGCTGTCTTCTGGGCGATATTGACGACATGTCTTGCAGCAACACAAAACACATCGTGCTTGACGGTTGCTGGAGGAGAAGGCTGCTAAGCCACGTCTGCCCAATGCGTACTTGTTATCAATATATGTTTGTTGTCCATACATCTCGCTCTTATGTCATGTAAACTCTCGTCATATTGCTATCACTATCACTATGTCACAAGAAACGTTGAAAGTCATCTAACAAAGAAACATTCTTCATTGTCCATGTTATCGCCTCTGACATAGCATCGACAATCACTGCAATTGCTTGGCAACGGCCGAAATCCAGCATGCTGCTGCCTTTGCACCAGGATCAGGCACATCCTTGCCATGGTCTTCTCCAACGTATCCGGATCGTCCAAATGCTTTTGTCGTCGAAATATCTTTTGTCTTTTCAGCACCTTCTTCAGCTGCCTTTGCTGCAGCATTCGCCATCTCTGCTCCATTCGAACCATTAAAGACCGCTCTTCCTGCAGGTAAAAGCGCATCCAGCATCGTTCGAGAGCCTTCGCTCGCACCACCGTACCTCTTGATAGCGTCGGTACCAGCCTGGAAGCAGTTAGCCCAGGCTTGCGCATCTGCTTTGCCACCTTGCTCGATCGCGCCAGCAGCCGTTGTGAAGAAGATGTTGTACAGAACGCCCGAGGTACCTCCAGCGCTCTTCCCGAGTGATACAGCAATGGCACGTAGTGTATCGGCAGGGTCATTAAGTGGGTAGTGATCCGCCATATCGCTCTGGATCATTTGCGCAGCCTCCTTGAAGGTCGTGCCGCAGTCACCATCGCCGACCTTGTAGTCCCAAGCCGTCAGATCCGGTTCCGCCTTGATCAATGCTTCGCATGCACTACTTATACACTTTTCCAACAAGGAGCCTGTTTCACTTAGTTGGGACGGACGAGAGAACGCCTTCGTGCTGGTCTTCGAAGCGCCACCTGCTTCGAGGATATATTCTTCCTCGGTACGTTGTGGGGCAGCGACGTAGTTCCATCCAGGCGCACTGGCCGGGTGGTCAAGGTGTCCCAATAGCTTCTGGTCACCATCCGAGTGCCAGACAGTAAGCGAGAATCCAGCCATGTCCAAGGAAGTCATGTACGCCCCAACGAGCACACGTTCGACGATGACGCCTTGCTTCTCTAGTGCTTGGACAGCGTACTTGGCAACAACGTAAAGCTCCATATTGGTAGTCGAGCCGAGGTTATTGATCATGAGCACACATTTATCTCCTTTCGTCACTTGCACGTGCACAGGAGACTGGTTGTCGAGGATCTTGTTGATAATGCGCTGCGTGAGGGCAGGTACTTGCTCCATTTCTGCCTTTTCCATGCCAGGTTCTCCGTGGATGCCGAGTCCAAGCTCCATCTCGTTGTCTCCGAAATCTCGAGACTGATCGTCTTGCCCAGGCAGTGTGCAAGGCTTGATGGCTACGCCCATGGTGCCTAGCGTCTCCGGCTTGGTAACCTTTTCCAGCATCGCGATAATCTCTTCAAGTGATGCACCTTGGTGGGCAGCTGCCCCAGCCAGTTTGTGGGCAAAGACGGTCCCACTGAGTCCACGGCGACCGGCGTTGGCGTTCACCACGGCGACATCTTCCCCGACAATGATCATATCGACCTTGTACCCCTCCGCTTTGGCTTCTTCAACGGCGAGACCAAAGTTGAGTCGATCACCCGTGTAGTTCTTGACGATTACTACCGTTCCGTGTGGTCCAGCAACCTTACGGATCGCAGCGAGGACTTGCTGCGTCGATGGTGACGCGAAGACGCCACCACAAACAGCAGCCGTGAGCATACCAGAGCCGACGTATCCGGCGTGAGCCGGTTCATGCCCTGATCCACCTCCCGATACCAGCGTAACTTGCTGCTGCTTAATACTTTCAAAGTCGCGATGCACCACGACGCGTTCGTCTCGAAGTAGCGCAAGATGCGGATGTGCTCGGACCATGCCTTCGAGCATTTCATCGACAATGCCTTGTCCGTCCGTCACGAGCTGCTTTGCTTTCACCATCGTATCTTCGTACGGTACAGATCGGATGTACGTCCTCGCGTGCGAATTGAAGAATGTCCAAGGATGCTCCTTGAAGTCGCATGATGTCTTTTTTCTAGACCAATATTTAATATGCTCACGGACTGTTTCTAGAGAGAAACCTTATTCTCTCTGCTCTCTCTTCTCTCTACTTAATGATGACGTGGACATAAAGTAGTGGGTACATGCAAAGGCAAGATACATGGTGTATCGGGCTAGATCGACCATAATAATGTCGTTTCAGGCATGGATATTTCAACAGGGGTGTTACACATCAAGATGGGATGTGCTTGCAGTCGAGACAGGATTCAAACGTGGCAATCGACCGGACGCTGAATAGTTTTGCAAGGGGCAAATGCATCGCAATGGGAAGAGTAGTTCCCGAGGGGAAGATGAACAGGCAAAACTTAAGCGTATTCTAAATGATTTGACGAAGAAAGAGGAGAATAAGTTTTGTGCCGATTGTGGATGTCGAGGTGCGTTGCATCGTTTGTGTTGTTAAACGCATCAAGATCTTCTTACAACTGTGTTTGCAGGTCCGCGATGGGCGTCGATTAACCTAGGCGTCTTCATTTGCATCGGATGCTCTGGTATCCACCGTAGTCTCGGTGTGCACTTGACTTTCGTGCGGTCCGTTAATCTCGATTCCTGGACGCCGGATCAAGTTGCGGTACTCTCTTCCGATACACGTATCCTACTACCGTAGCTAACTATGTCGTTGTGCAGCAAATGAAGCGTTGGGGAAATGCTCGTGCCAAGGCATACTTTGAAGCAAATGTACCGTCGGATCACCGACGTCCGAATGAACAATCGAGTGCACGTGAGAAGGAGCTGTGGATTCGTGCCAAATACGAGCAACGTGCATTCGTACGTCAAGACGGGAAAGAGCCTGCTGAAAACGGGGAGGAAGAAGAAGAGCAGCCGACACGTCGCTCTAGACGTCGTAGTGGAGCTCGCAAGCGTGAGGAGGAACAGGAAAAGAAAAAGCAGGAGGAAGAGCGTGCTAATTCCAGGCGTGAACGTCGTCGTGCCGCTCAGGAATCTGCTCCTGCCAAGCCAGCTCCTCAAACAACAAGCGACATGATCTCGTTCGATGACTTTGACACACCGTCGCAGCCACAACAACAGCAGCAAGCACCGGCTCAGGTAGCGCCAAAGCCAGCAGAGCAGGATGAATGGGCCAGTTTCTCCGGCTCGTCCAATTCACAAGCGCCGGTTACTCCAGCAAACACGAATGATATGTTCTCCAAACAACCAGATCAGTATGCTAGTCGAATGGCCAACATCATGTCTAGCTTTGGTCCATCGCCTGCACAAAACCCTGGGATGCAGCAGCCTCAAATGGGCATGAACAATGGCTTCGGCATGATGCCACCGGCACCCATGCAGGGTAACATGCCCATGATGATGCAAGGCCAGCAATATCCCCAGCAAGGATTCCCTGGGCAGCAAGGAATGATGCCACAAGGTCAGCAATATCCGCAGCAAGGTCAGCAATATCCGCAACAAGGATTCCCTGGACAGCAAGGAATGATGCAGCAAGGCCAGCAGTTCCATATGCAGGGATATCCAGGGCAGCAGGGGTTGATGCAGCAATTCCCGCAGCAACAGTTCCAACAACCGAATCAAATGATGATGCAACGAAATGGGTATCCGATGCAGCCGAATGCGAATGGATTTGGTGGTCAGGGAATGCAACCAATGTACCAGTCAAATGGAAGTAACGGGGGCATGCCGCCTTCACAGCAGCAAGCTCCTCCACAGCAGAAACAGCAGCCGAACAGTCTCAGTCAACCATTTGTGAACTTTTAGAAGTGTGCTTATGGAGCAGAACTACCAGTCATTCGTATTCTTTAAACTAATACACCTCTTGGACTGCTCTAGCAAAGCATAAAATTGTCTTGGTGTTTAAGTGGGATCCTAGATTACATTTCCATTGCATGCTGTCATTGGTACTTTTGTATTGATATGCTTGCATCTGACTGATGTTGGGCGTTTCGTCCTTGTCAACAGGCGTACTTAGATTTGTCTATCAATTCGAGATCAAACGCTTTCGAGGATGGCAGCAGCTCTGCAGCAGTACCAAGCATGTTTAAATATTATGATGCGACTACGTGTGGAAGACTTAGCGTTGTTAAAAAATGACTTTGAAAAGAAGGCATCGGACGGATTATCTTTAATCGACTTTATCAGTGTCATGCTTGACCGTGTCAGTGGATGGGATAGCACTTCGGCGCCAATTTTTATTCAAGATCTTGTTGAGCTCTTCCTGCAAGTTGATGTGAATGGAGATGGAAACATGACGTGGGAAGAGTTTACGAATGCAATTATTGAAGGAAGTATGGGTGCTTCCGAGAACACACCAGACTGGGCGGATTTGCAGTACGAAGAAGATAGTATCTTCAGAGATTACGCTGTAAATCGTCCACCAAAAGAGATCATCTATTTATCTGCATTTCGTCGAGTTATACTCTTCGATGATTCTCGTCCGGTAGTCGAAATCTTAGACCCGATGCCGTTGATTCCATCTGATCGCCGCTTGAATAAGAGCAAGAAAGCAGCGCAGAAGAATGCTCATTTAGATGAAGAGGAGGATACAGTTCTAGAAGCGACATTTCTACCTACTCTGCCGGTAATATGCAAGTTTCACCCGCTTCATTATCAAGCTGGGTACCGGCATGATCAGGATGAAGTTCGATCCGAACGGTCCCCAGTGCAAGCGGTAAAGTACCTGAGCGGGGTGGAGCTACTTGCAGTATCAGCCGGCGACTTGAAGCTTACCTTTTGGCCAGCGTCGATCATAATTTCTGGTAGCACTAGCGCAGTCAATTTAACATCTCCACTTGTCATTCTACATACGCATCGGTCACAACGCGTGCTCGAGTGGAATGAAAGTACGAACACTCTCTTCGCTATCTCATCTGAAAGGGATATCATAGTCTACACTGTCTATTATCATCCTGCAACTGATCTCAAGGCAGCAAATTGTGAAGTCAAACTTACTAGGACATTGTCCAAGCACATTGACCTCGTACAGGACTTACTTGTGTTAAACCCAGGGATTATGGTCTCCTGTGGGATGGATAGTCGCATCTATCTCTGGGATACGAGTACACTCGAGGTCTGTGGAGAGCGTCAAGGACATCGCAGAGGTGTTCGCCTAATAACAAAACTCTCCGATTGTGCCTTTTTAAGTGCTGGCTTCGAGTGCGAGATTCTTGGATGGGATATCTCGTCAGTAGCTACTAGCCCTATATTCAAGTTGTGGGGCCACAATGCACCAGTCCGAGCGATTGAACTAATCCCTACATCCACGTATTTGTCTACATTACCATCTACTCGTACAGTTGTACCAGGATCAGAAGGACCTGCTTCAACGACTAGTGCCGTACCAATGCTAGCCGATCAAGCGATCTCAGTGGATGATGATGGTTGGCTCAAGTGGTGGGACCTTAATGGTGTTTTCTCGATGGAGAGTAATGGCCTAGAGGAGACGAATCGACGGTGCCTCCAAACATTTCGATTAGGCAATAGCAAGACACCGTGGAAAGCGCATTCGTTAGCTGTGATGCACGATGGACAGTGTATTCTTGCCGCTGGGCATCACAAAGTAAAGCTGTTACGTCGAGTTCGTCTACGCCCATTGACACTGCCTTCGGCTGTGATCAAGTACAATGCAACTTCTATTACCTTTCTTACGACAACGCACCGAGAGATTTGTGTGTGGGATGCTGCGTCGGCTAACTTACTCCGCACATTCCATGGTGTGGTAACCTCAGATATAACATGCGTCGATCTAGACAATCGACAACGAAAGATTATTATTGGCACTCAAGACGGCTCACTTGTCACACTTAACTATCTAAATGGTGCTGTCTTAAAGCACTGGGTGCCTCATAAGTCACACGTGTCTGCTCTGCATTATTGTAAAGAAGATCAGTGTGTCCTGACAGTGGCATGGGACCGGTCACTCCGTCTATACGATGACAACACGACCTCTCATTCCAATGCACTACTGCGTTGTGTTGTCAATGCTCACGAGACGGACATCAAATGCCTCTCGTATTGCTACTCGATGGCTCTCGTCGTCACGGGCAGTGCGGACGGATGGATTAAAATATGGGATTACTTATACTTTCTTTTGGAGGACACCTGCTTCATGCCAATGTCAAAGACTTCGACGCCAGCGGATGCAGGAGTCACCTGCCTAGAATTCATCGAGCCTTACCCGCTCTTCCTTTCTGGACATGAAAATGGCACAATATGCTGCTGGAAAATCGTCCCAGGCAAACAAGTGGAACTACTACTTAGCTGGGATCCTTGTGACGTTCCAAACGCCCCATTGCTGTCGGAGGATCCATCAGTTCCAGTCGAGCAAAATAAAGAGGAAGCAGCTAATTTGATTGACGATGATAGATCATTGTATGAAAAGCTGGTTCAGAGCAACCAGCCTCGACCTACTCAACACGTGGAAAATTGGAAAGATGGTGGAATCTGCGGATGTCGAGTGCATTACGATGAAAGCAAAGGTGAAGTTGTTACGGAAGAGATCCGCAAAGGAGCTTTCTTCTTAGTCTTATCGAATACACGAGGACAACTGAGTGTCACGGACATCTCTCAACTCATCACCAACTCTTACGTCCATGCACTGCATGATGGTAACCAGACGAATGTTCATCAGTTGGGATCATATAACCCGCGGAGGCGATTTTTACGTCAAGGGCGAAGTATGCAGCGACTTCGTAGTCGCTTAGCACATCGTACAAACTTAAATCCGTTACCGCAAACGTCGTTATCACCAGAAGATTTGACGTGCGTAGCTATCTGGCAGGCACACCAAGGCAGCATTCGCTACATCGAAGTCGTTGAGGAACCAACGACGATATTGAGTTGTGGCAATGATACGGCATGTCGAGTATGGGGATTTGATGGAAAACCGCTTGGAGATTTAAAAGATGAATCTCGAACAGATAATGACGACATGGCGTCGAGTAAGGCGCAAAAGAGTTGGAGCTTTCATGTTAATGTTGATAGTGCTGCAGCGACAAAGAGAGAACAAGCAGAGAAAATCTGGAATTCGTTGAAAGAAGAGAAGTTGAAGAAGCTAACATCAATGAGGCAATTAGCACTATTGACAAGGAAGCAAGAGCGCAGTCAGTCCATTAGATGTCTCTTGCAATCCCAAAGTTTGCCCGTTTTTCGTCCAATTAGTGAAGCATCGGCGCCGAAAGTGGACAGTGATGAGAAATCTACCAGTCAAGCGCAGCATCAAGTTTCAACACCAGCCTTGGAAAATAGAAGCATACTAGCAAGAGTCGATAGCGGTTCCGCGCGTGTATTTGGACAGTTGAAAGGAGAGCAAACATGGAAGCAGAATAGAGATCCAAGTGCTCGGCAGGCAGCTTCGGAGCTACTGTATGAAAATTTTCATGCACGAATGAAGTCTCTACTGGGTGTTGACATGATGAATGAGAAACGTGAGCACAACCAAGCAAACAATAAGCATCCAGAGTCCATTTCTCCTCATGCTATGTCGAATGGAGTCAGTTCAGATGCAGATATCATTGCTAGTCTCCGAGATGACGGATTGGATAATGGACACAACGCGTCGGCGCATTTCCCAGACATGCGTGAAATTGAAAATCAACTTGTCAGCTTTGAGGATAAGGATAATTGGAATATGGGCAGTTTAAATCGAGAAAAGCTTATGTACAAAAACTTTCACCAGGAAAACTTGAAGAAGTCACAAAAGAGTTCGTTGATGAATGCGAGGAAGACCAAGAGCTGTCAGGACCTACTTAGACCTTCTGTTTTGCCAGTGATTGATCTCGAACCATCCGAGTTTCTACTGTCCAAATTAGGAAAGTCATGCATCATTAAGGAGTCCAGTACTACATGTTTGCAGAAGCCGATGCCCTGCAGAAGGCGACGGAAAGTGAAAAGAGCTGTGAGCTCAAAGCAACTTCCTCCTTTGCATTCTTCTACTACAGTGAACAACAATGATGATATAGAAGAAGTGCTTTCACGTGACCCAACTTCTCTCACTCGAAAATACGCTCAGTATCAAAAGCTGTTGGGTGACGATAGAAGCAAAGACCGACGTCACGGTGTATATAATCCATCGGAATTGAGTCAACTAAAAGTCAAGTCGAGAGATAGAGAGAAGGCAGCTGAGGATCGAAACAAAGGTTCACAGGATAGTTCGAAACTGGCCAGTGCTGCCGGCGAGAGGGAAAAAGTGGTCGAAGGTGACGTTCACAAGAAGACGCGCGCAATGAAGCTCAACGCCAAGGAAACGCTTCGCGAAAAGAAGTTGCGTATACATCAAGATACGTCACTGTTCAAGCGAGAGCGATTTGGTCGCTACAAGCGCCAAGACATCGTAAACGTCTACCAAACATTTCGAGGGATTGACAAAGATGACAGTGGTAGTGTTACTTTATCAGAGATACGGGACTGTCCAGACCTTTTCAAAGGCTCTTATATGCAAGACAATGCTGAAAGTATGTTTGGCAGTGTGGATGAAGACGGCAGTGGACAAATCGATCTTGCTGAGCTGTGTTCAGTCATCTTTTCCGAGAGCAGCCCAACTGATATGCGCGATATCCTGTCCTTCTGTCATTTGTTAAAGAAAATTGATCGTGTGGAAAGCACAAAGAGTCGAAAACAGGATGTAAACTTGGAACAATTGAAGGAGCTCAAGGAACTATTCAGTTTGTATGATACCGACGGAAATGGAGACATTGATGCAGAGGAGCTATACAACGCATTGGCGTACAACAGCAAGTTTTATGACAAGCAAAAATCTGCTGCTGTTACAAAAGAGGATATCGCTCGTATCATATCTCGTTTCGATGAAAATGAAAACGCAACACTCGATTTCGACGAATTTATTCAGCTATTTGTTGATGAAGAATAATGTGGAAGGGTAGTATATGGCTTGATGTACTCGTCTTTTAAAGTTCTGAGAAGATAGATGTCTTGGTTGATATTTACAATTATTGTTGCGTTCAGGACTTTAGCTTGATACCATTCAATTTATTATCTTTGACTAGCTACCTACGGGCTGCATCTAGGCCGTGTTCTCGCTAAACACCAATTCGGCATAATTGGGGATTCACATCTTCTAATTTTATTCATGATAGTCGAATCAGCAAACACTGCGCTCGCTGAGAATAGCCGATCTTCTTTGCTACTTGCCATTGGAAACCCAGCGAAACACTTCAACATAACTTTTCCACCAAACAGGGAGTACAAAAGAAATTGATTAGTCGCGCCGATGAAGGTACCGCTATATATATTATTAATACATGTCGCCTCGCGTGCTCTATCCTCTGTTAAAATTGACGTTCCATTCCGATGCTCTGTAGCATGAGTTATGTGAAATTGCAACCCATAGATGCCGTTTTTGGAGCGAAACAGATCTATAGCGATGTACTCACTCGGTATTTTCTACTGTTTCCCTCGATTTCAATAAGGTCGTTTATCGAGGCATGATATCGATTAAGTTCGTCTCGTGTTTGCTTAATTAATTTATATTATTGCTTGCATAATTCCCGATTATCTGCTCAACGAATACGGCCTTAAGATATCTACGGCTCAATCTTTTGAAACTGACAATGGACTCTCTGTAATAGTGATCTCATGAAGAAGAAGAGGCCAATATGTATGCCCAAAAATTGGCTCGAGGTACATCTACCTCGCATCATTAAATCTTCACGACCGAATTCACACTACATCGATCGAGAGGATGTTCGTGAAACGTTAAATCAGCTAGCGAACGGATTGCGTCGCATGGTAGTTGCTCGTCCGATTGATCCGTTATCATGGCTTCTCGACTACCTCCGGCAAGAAGTGCGGATGTTGCATATAATAGTGATATTGGAAGTAATCTTACCCTTATTAACATGATAGTTCAAGCTTCGCAATGTAGAAATGGATGTAAACACACTTCTTGTCGTTCAAATGCACAAAAAGCGACGGTCGATCGAAACATCTCTACACGATACTAGCGTACGTCATTGCCTCGACTAGTCTTTTGAGAATATAATCATTTAGATTGTTGTCGAGTAGTTAGATGAAAGGGAATGTAAAAAGCTTATATGCCAAGTAAAGGAACTCCAAGACTGTATGGAGTTACCGGAAGATGAACTCTACTTGACTGAAAAAGACTTGAGCTTTGCTACTGAAGTCAAAGTTATGAGGCAACAAGACTGGAGCATTAACCCTGTCGGGATGGAAGACGAAGTGTCCGTGTCATACGAGCATGAGGACAAGCATGTAAAGCAATGGATAGAAAACATACTCCAATCACAACAAAGCGTGGAAGCGTATATCCACCACACCATCCAGGTCGTGACGAAGGCTCTAGTCAAATTTCAGCTCTTAGCATCTACTGAACCAGCTCAAGCACTTGTCGCATGTATACAAGAAGTGCAGACTCCTATTTCCTCAACGTCAGTGGTCCAACCGCTTAATCAAAAGACTCATTCTCTACTACGCCAAAAGTTGGAGGCATGCTATGAAAAGCAGAGTGCGATGCATGAGTATCTAGATTATATGCGAGCAGTATTGCTGGACCTAGAAAATGCGTTCCAGCTTCGTGAACAGAGCATCAAGAAACTTCAAGAGATTCACGTAACGATACGAACGCAAGCCATCATGGATGGAACTCCAATTATTCTTAACAACCAAAAGCATTGGATTTTACCAGGCTACCTACTTGAGCCAGCAACGCTATCACTCGATGAGCAGCTTGCATTTCGTCGGGCGGAGAGGTATCTTATGGAACAAGACGAAAAGAGATGGCGGTATTTGCTCTATGTACAAGAGCGTCATGATGCTAGTGTATTCATTCAGCGCGTGTGGAGAGGACGTCAGATACTGCGGGTGTATAAAGTAACCCAGGCTGAAAGATATCGCGCAGCGGTTATTATTCAAAGGAGCTATCTACATTATCTCTTTTGGAGGGCAATAAAGTTACCAGATTGGTGTGTCATCGGTCAAGAAGTTGTGATAGCACCCAGCATAGCTATGCATTGTGCGATCCACTTTGAGTTTTATAAGGGCAAGGATTTTCCAACTGGAAATTACGCTCGGATGAGTGACAAGAGTGTAGCAGAGCTCATGGAAGTTTGTCGAGACGATGATGAATGCGCTGGTTTTGCAACGGACGGCTCATTAAAGCGATTCTTGCCACGCAAGCTGTCGCAATTGCATCCGATGGAAAACGCTTCAGATACGGATGGGCTCTACATGAAGATTTATCCGAAGCGGACTGCGAAGTTGATTAACACAGCCATTATCACACATATTCCGGAAGATAGATTTGGGATGGTGGAAGTTACACTTGATGGAGTAGGCATGCGTCGTGATGTCCCCGTTGAAAAGCTCAGTAATAGATGGAAGCGCATTCGAGTTCCAATTAAACAACGACGGCAAACTCGACTCGCTTTTGTTTGTGGTAAAGTGAAGGAAGTCGAAGATCACAGTGGAAACCAGTTACAAGTAGCTGATAAACACAGCCAGGACCTTCACAATCAAGACGATGAAGACGAAGAAGATAGTTTGATCCTCTTAAAAATTCGAGAAAAAAGAAGATTTAATTCTCCAGATGCAGGATATTGGGAGTACATGTATCGAGATGAAGCAAACTATGACATCGTCCTTCGACTTCCAAAAGCTGCTTACTCCGATGATGATGAGCGTAGGAATGAAATCGAAAATCGGATACAGGAATACATGGATAATAAAGCACAGGAATGGGAAGCGAAAAAAGTTACTTCTGCCATTCGACTCCAGTGTGCATGGCGTTCACGACGTGCTCGACGCGACTTACAGCGGATGATCCAAATTCGTGCGAAAGAGAAGGAGCATGAAAGATTGGTAAACCAAGTAGGCATTAACCATCGACAACAGAAGAACAAGTCGCCGAAGAAAGAAAAGTTTAGAAAATGGTTTAGATAACTCTCTTTGGTACTGACGAACCAGCCCGATCAATGTAAAGAAGCATAACCATCCTTAAGCAAAGGCGTCGTCTGGCAATTTTATCCCTTCCTTTTTTAATGTGTCGATAATAAGATTGGATGGAGTGCCTGAATTGCGGCATTCACCATTTGCATGGAGCACCAGAACGCTATTGTCTTTCATGCTCAGTACAGGTGAACCAGATGAGCCTGTTTCCGTATCTGCGTAGTACGCCGCCCAAAATTCTCCATACATGTTGACAAAGTTCGTCTTGACAATCACTGCTTGGGTGACGCCATGAGGACCCGTCGTGGGGTCTTTATCTAAATTATCCAAATCCTGCAAGTGTGTGATCTGTTTATCTTTCCCTTTTAAATGACCAACGAGGTAAATACTTTCATTAACTCGCGGTGGTTCACGTCGTAGACTTAAGTGACCGTACTTGCCCTCTAGAATGCAAGACTTGCGCTTGAGTTGGATTAAGGAGAAGTCCAGCTTTTTATTCGTGTACAAAAGTTCCGTACCAACACTTTCTATAATGGCATTATCATCTTCGCATCCGACACACGATGCATTACATTCGTTGTTCTGTGCCATAAACTCTACTGTTGTGCCTTTCGCCGTCTCGTCATCCGGGATACAATGATTATTCGTAAGCATTTGGCCCTTGCTACCAACGAGGAAACCTGTACAGGACCCTTCCACCACTCCAGTACCATTCGAAACGTTGATGCGTAGACGAGCAACAGTCATACTAGCCTGATACAGGTCTCCTAGCTCTGCATCGTCCTTGAAGCAGACAGCATCGACGTTCTGGTTACGGGAACCACAAATTTCGTCGTTCACATTCGTATTCAAGTAAGAATACTCAAGCGCGTCAATGTTAAGGCCAAAGTCGTTCAGGGTACTACCAACACACCCATTAGGGATGAAAGTGACTGTCACCGTTGGTCCTTCAATTCGTTCGCTAGAGAACCCAAACTTCGTTTCACCACTTGGAATGGTCACCTTGACAGTTTCTTTGTCACTTCCAATGACTACCACATCTCCCTCTGCGATGTTAAACTTGGTAAAATGGACTCCAACGTACGGAGCATTCTCTCGTGTATACGTCCATTCCCACTCTTTGCATTCATCCAGAGTGCCGTTGGAAACAGCAATTGGCTCCGCGATCAAATCCGTTGAATCCAAACTATTCTTATCTCCACTATCCGTTGCTACATAAGACACATACGCAGCAAGTATGAGCAGCGCTAGCCTTCCAATACCCTGCATTGTTGTCTCTAACCTGATATCAAGGTCTTATTAGAAAGTAGCTCCGTTTGTCGATATCTATTCACGATCTTAATCACCCGGGGATGATGTGAGTCACTGTCACGAGCCATCTGGCACGTGATCAGCGGCTCAGGATCTGAGGATCAGTCCAGTCACGCAGTGATCTGGAAACTTATTTTAGCTACAGTCTACTTTTCAATTTCAAGTGTATTCAAAAGATACCTATCTACTTGAACCAGAGTCATACTTTGGGTTTCTTCGTCCCTCGTTTTCCCTGCTTTTTCTTCTTCTCTCCGTCCATCGGTGCTGGAGTCGGAGGCATCACTGGGGCATTCGTTCGGACGTAGAATAGCAGATACGCCGTTTCCTGTAAGGCCTCTGCTTCCGAGACCGACAAAACATGCTCGTCGTTGAAACGGAACCACTGGTCCTTATTATCTCGACACACGCACGTGTAGTGACCACCGACGACAAGTCGTCCGTGATGCGAGATGACTGCAAAGAGATCGTAGACTGGCGGATCGACAAATCCGCTTTCCTCACTGGTACCAGCTGATGGTGCATGCTCCGCTCGACACGTTGGTGACATGAGCTGAGATGGGAATTCAAAGCGACGAGGATACTCGACAAACTGCTGTAGCTTGACAGGACCGTGCTCTGGGTGGTACGTGAACCTCTTGACATTAAGAGTCAATACAACAGGTAAAGACTCGACAGTCGAGAATCGTTTCATGTCCGCGTCTTCAATGTTTTCAACAGCAAAAGCCTGTTGGATCAAAGCGTCGACATTCGGTGTCGACGCCGGCGTCGTCTGTCCCACAGCGGAACCTACAACTGCACTAAAGCTAGGTAGTTCATGCTCGAGGTTGAGATGGAGACAATGGAATGGTTCAATCGTCGTCGATGTCTGTTTCCGAGCTCCGTGCTTAAGCTCGGATCGTAGTGAGCCCTTGAAGAGCCAATTGATAGGCGAACGAGTTGCATCTACTGGGTTTTGGTGCAAGACACTGCTCTTGCCTCCTTTACCGACCTCTGCCCATCCATCGTCTTCTGTCGGGGCAGGTAGAGATGTGGTAATGGCTTTCTTTGTCTGCTTTTCACATGACTCTGGCAGCATCATGCCACTCTGTTCATACTCCGAATGCAGATAATCTAGGAAGAACTCGAGGAACTCGAGCGCATCTTCCTGCTCTCCACGCATCTTTTGGAAGGCACTGAGAACATGCATAAAGTAACCACTAATACGAATGGCCTTGGGGTTCTTGCCCATCATGTCGTTCTTACTACCACTCGCACCTCTCTTTTGCAACTGAGCTAATGTCGGCTCTTCAAATTCGCGTGTAAAGGCGACCATGTGCCGCCACACTTGAAAGCTTTTCGTATCGGCTAACAAGTCAGATGTTGGCCCGACAGACGCTGAGATGTCTGCTAAAATGCTATCAGAGCATAAGTATCTCACTTCGTTTGCATTGGAATGGAAACGTACTTGAGGAGCGGAGGACAGGCTAGAATGGACTGCAGAATGACGTTCTGGAAGCACGTATTGCCCTGGTTGACCATGCCCCTATGAATTGTGGATCAGACCGAGTTGGTAGGTGGATATGAATGGATCAAACCTCTTTTTCATCTCTTTCGCCGGTGCCGTGACGTCTAGATTCTCGAGTGCTACTTGAATCGCTTCTTCGAATTGCAATGGTTCACTGTTTTCTTCAACTGCGTGGCCGTTGGTTTGATGAGATGATACGTGCATTGTATTCCACGCGAATTTGTTTGTGCTATTATCAGCACCGAGTGCCGCTGCCCAGGACTTGTGTGCTGGTTTATCCAATGATTGTGCTTGTTGTTCCAAAGCTTTCGAATCCCGTGCCACTGTACATGATCCATTAAGTCAACTAGTCTTATGTGTTAAAAGGTAGTGGACAAACCTTCTTGCAAGACCTTGGTAGTCTCCTCGAACGTAAAGTCTCCGAATATAAAGTGGACATCCGAGATGGGACTCGCAGACGAGGGAAGACGGAGACCACTTGTCACTTTCGCCATACTGCTCTTGCTCTTCGTCAGTGTAGATACAAAGCTTTTATGAATGATGTACTCGAGGAGAATGACGTCAAATGCGCTTGTTCCGTGTGGTGGGATCAGATTCGATATGGCGCTCACCAAGCAAAATTGCATGTAATAAACCGGTGCAAGTGTCATTTCATATTATTACGCTCTATTATTCTGGGTACGGTCATGAAGTAGCTTTTAGCGGAAGTAGTCTCTCTGATGGGAACTAGTTGCTACAAGCTTACTTGTATGTCTTCCGAGCGCATTCGTCGCTACGTAGTTACTATACAATTAATAGACATTAGACTTAAGATATAAACATGTGACCTCGGCGACAGCTTGGCCGAGTGGTTAAGGCGATGGACTTGAAATCCATTGGGGCAACCCGCGTGAGTTCAAACCTCACAGCTGTCGATTTTTTATCGTCGAGCAAGATACTTTTGCTACTCTCGTGGCCAATTGACATCTTTTTAATGCTCTGATTGTGTTGCCTCTTTCCGTGGATCGTACAGTAGAATTCCAGCTACTAGTAGAAGTATCCACTATCTGTTTTGGTCTAATGTATTCTGTAGTTGAATGAACGCGACTTTCTACTTGACTATCTAACCTTCTTAGTCTGCTCCCGGTGGGAACTGTTGTATCAAGCCCAGCTTCACGCAACGTGGTTATATGCATAAGTAATTTGCTTGCTATTGATAGAGCTTATCCAATCTACAAAATCGTACACTTGTGCCGACGTTTGTCCTTGGGTTTCTGTTGGTTCACAAGAACGCATCGGATACTCTCGTCAAACACCTCTTTTAAATTCTTCTGCGTCAACGCAGAGCACTCGATGTACTTATACGCGCCCAAGTCTTGTGCCAAGCGTTTGCCCTACTCATATATGTTAGTTGCAGATAAGCCATAGTGCTCTACTTAAGCACACACCTGATCAACCGTGACGGGTGCCATCTTCCTCTCTCGAAGTTTCTCTGTTGTCTCCGGGTCGTCTCGAAGATCACTTTTCGTACCAACTAATATGAATGGAACTCCAGGCGCGTTCTCGCTAATCTCAGGCAACCATTTCGCTCGAACATTGTCAAACGATGTGGAGCTACAATACTACGTCAGTAGATGACACTTGAGCCTTTTATGCATGTATATGACCTAGCGATGGAAAAGCAGACGAGGAATACATCCGTCTGCGGGTAACTGAGCGGTCGTAGGCGATCGTAGTCTTCTTGACCGGCAGTATCCCACAATCCAAGGTTCACTGGTTTGTTGTCGACCATGACGTTGGCCGAGTAGTTGTCAAAGACAGTGGGGATGTATTCACTTGGAAACGTGTTCGTGGTGTACGATATAAGGATACACGTCTTGCCCACAGCTCCATCTCTATCACTTTATCATGAGCTCGATACTTGGCATCCGACGATGGTTTAACTTACCCGACAACAACACATTTGATATTCTGCATGGCGATCAATTTGTGAAATGAGCCAAAGGGACGGAGAGAAACTGATATGAGGCACGCAACACCCGTAGGCAATTGTATCTGGCAAGAAGAGTTCTATTTAAAGTCTGTGTACTTGTTGTAACGTAGGGTCTCTTCATAAAAGAAGATTAACCATTGCAAGAAACTTCCACTCGAAAGAAGAAAAACGATTACTTATGACAGGAACAAAGAATTCAGACGCATCCAATCTTACTCTCGTTTTACTACTACTTCCTCTAGCTTTGTTTCTATCGACAGCATTAGAACGTGG
Organism: Salisapilia sapeloensis; assembly: GCA_023334545.1. Lineage (NCBI taxonomy): Eukaryota > Oomycota > Peronosporomycetes > Peronosporales > Salisapiliaceae > Salisapilia > Salisapilia sapeloensis. The sequence goes on from JAADVB010000060.1 coordinate 77,438, forward strand.
AATCTCCTTTCGACCAGACAAACGTACGTAAAGATCCAGTGTAGGCGTCCAGTTGATCCACCATATCTTCCAACTCGGTCAATTCTTCATCTACGGCGTCGATCGATCGCATTTTGGACTGCATCAATGAGGCTAAAAGTAGAAGGTTGGTCAGTTAGAACCAGTGGAAATGGCCAGTGCATGTTGTTCAAACGCAAACCTCTTTTTTTCATCACACTCGATAGCTTCCCCACTTCCTCCACTTCCTTTTGCATTCGACTGTACTTGTCATTAAGCTGCAGCACGACCGATTGCATTATCGCCATGGACTCTTCCGACCCTGATGAACACATCAAGTACTAATATCAGTCGTTTTGTGTAGAGTCCTATCGATGAGTAGTATACCATCTAGTTGCGCTCCAACATACGCAGTGAGGTTCTCGCACACGCGCTGCGTGAGCTGCTGCAGCACCTCCACTTCGCCTTCATCCATCGCTTCTGGGTACGAGGGTAGGAGCGAAGTAGTCACTGGCAATGAAGTAGCGATAAACAACAAGTTCTGACAACAACCGACAAGCATTAAAAATGACGTAAAAATCGAGTAAAAAAGTAAATTATTGCTAATTTAGACGGAGTCGCCCCTCTTCCTGCCGTTCAAGGGATGGAGCGTTGGCGTTAAGCTCTCGGAGTATATTCCAAAAGTATCTGCGACCGGCGTGTGGGAGAAGAAGGCTGGTGAAAGATCTGTGTGGCGAGGTGACATGAACGTCGGATAGTCGCGAGATCGACTGGAGGGAGCATCTTTTCCCCGCGGTACTAAGCTCCATTCCACCTGTGGAAGTCCAAGGAAGTCTCGTGTATCAGGTTGAGCGATGAGAGGGATGTCTTGGTCCAAAATACCTCGAAATTGGAGACCAAGTACTCGTTCGAGAAAGCGTTGCAACTGAGAGGCTCTGCGTTCGACATAGCGTGCATCCGTGCACCTGAAGAATGTTTTACTCGGTAGATAGCGATGGACACTTAAATTTGGCACTTTGGTCTCCAGTAAAGATGCCAGGGCGTCAAATTCCGAGTAGCGATGTTCGACCTTGATGGTCTCAAGGCCTCCTTCCGCATAGTAGAGGACACTAATGACGTACCGCACGATTCCATTCTGTACTGCCGCACTTGTTATTTCAACTGTGAAAGCTCCCTCGTTAAAGCGGTCCGCTGGCCACAGTCGAGGAGGTACATAGCGGCTACATTTGTTCGGAAAGAGTGGACGCATGCTTCGAGTCGATGGGCGGGACCTGGAAACCTGGCTGAGCACGTCAATCCAGTTGTCATCGGCCTTGAAAGTCGATGGGATGTCCGCAGCAGACGTTCTCCGAATAGGACTCCTACTGATAAATGGCTCGGAGCCATCGACGCCGAACCATCCACTAGGAAGCATCGGACGTGCATCCGGCCGCTCCAATCGAGCTATGCAGCTTTTTGCTGTCGCAAACACAGGTTGTGGCTGCGGCTTTGACAGATCGAGAAAGTCTCGAACAATACTATTGCTGGCAACCGGCTCACTCACAGTTACGAGCCGATTGAATCCGTGCTCATTGATCCGCAACACATAAGTAAGAAATGTTAAAACAGCTTCGCCGTGGTCGTTTATGTATGCTTGCGAGCGTGATGAGATGCGAGATGGCTGTCGTGGTAGGTTGTCTACTAGACGATGACCAACGTAGAGAAGCGTCATCTCTTCTGTAAACTTTGTCAGCTCTTGTTCCGTTTTCGTCACAAACATCACGTATGATTTCTTTCTTGACAATCGAACGGTTCGGTCCTCCATACGACGCACCGTGTTACAAAGCAAAGCAAAGCAATAGTGGAGTTCCCCATTGCGTTGGTAGACTGCAGCCATTCGGAATGTGAAATCTCCAGAGTAGGCAAAGACAGGGGACCACGCTTGCGGTTCACAGAATTGTTGATAGACTCCTTCGTAGCCTATTGGGATGCTTTCTTCGTCTGGATGGGCACCGACTTGATCCGTCTGGACGTTCGCGCGGGAACTAAACCAGAAACGGGGTCGATACTGAAGTGTGTTTTTCAGTAGTCGGTTGGTGCCGTCCGGGTCTAAGCGACTGGAAATACTTGCATAGCTGCTGAATCCACCGTCCATTTTGGCAGAGGGGAGCTCTGCGTATCCATCGCTGCCTGAATACTCTGCTGAACATGCTCGTGTTGCCGGAATAGTTTCATTCTGAGGCGGGTCTCCAGTTCGAAAGGAGACTGTGTTTTTAAGTAGTGTTACGTATGAGCTTCGTAGTAGAGGTCTCGGTGAGTCTGCTGCAGGGGCAGTCCATCCGCAGGACCATGTAGCCATCTCAGTGTAAAGCAAATTTAAATCTAATTTTCTACGGACAAAAGTGTGGAGACCGTTGTCGTGGGACGAGCGAACGAAAGAAGATTAGGCGAACAGCACTACAGAAAGTATTGGGATCTTTCAAATAGATGATGGCTTCAACTCCTGGATATCTCAATTAGGAGGAAGAATGTACGGAGCTGGTCGGACGTGTGGGGCTTTCTCGCCGGTCGCTTCTTGGAATGTAGTAGAGCAAATATTGTCCGTTATAGAAAGCGTTACATGTACAGTTAGTCTGGATGGAAATCTGATGGCTTTTCATCATTCTTAGTTTCTCGCTACCATCCCCAATGGCTTATACAGGACCAGGCATAGCAGCCAGCATTGCGCTACTCAATGCCGTTGTCTTTAACATCGTTGCATTCGTATTACCGATGTGGAGTACCACGTCATCCGGATCATATCTTGCAGACCAAGTCGAGGATGCTACTTTTTCCGCTGGTGTCTGGGGATATTGCATCAAGCTCGACTATGTCGATTCTTCCAGTGACGAGGATACCACACGCAGCTTTGACAGCTGCTGGTACTTTCACACTTCATCCAATATGGAGATCCCGAGTATCTCAAGTGAGCTCCCAACAGATTTTGGCGATACCAGTGTCTGTGACATATACGACGGAAACGCTGAGACGAATACCACAGTAACGGGCTTGGCAGCGCTATCATCGATATCAGAACGTGCTTTTAAAAACTTCCTTGAGCAATCTTGTGGATCCTTGGGCATAGCAACTTTGGTCATGGAAAGTATCAGCGTCGGAGCCGGTGTAATAGCATTCACCATGCTACTATTGGCTCTCACTTGCTGTATCACGAAGGCTATGTTTACCACAGTACCGCAGGTATTGTCCGTCGTGGCCTTCGTTACGAGCTTGCTCGCGTTTATTCTTTGGCTCGTACAGTCAAAGTCTTTGAGCAATAGTGATCCAGACAACATATCCCTTGACGCATCATTCATCATGACCGTCATATCCACCGTGTCTTACTTTGCAACTGCTTTACTCATTGCGCGGCATTCGACGTTCAAGTGAAAACCTCTTCAAGTAGCATCACCCGAAGTTTCCACATCATGTACAAATAACAAAATACACTTTTGAAGAATGATCAACTATACTACCTGTCTTTCAATCATCCAAGAATTACTATTGCAAAGCTTTATGCAAAGCGTAAAGACTCTGATAGGCATGGTCGGGATCCCAAGAGCTCAACGCAAGCATGGCTTGTACCAAGTGAACCATATGGGTACCATTTGTGGGACCTCCGAGGCGTATACAAAAACGAAGATAAAAACCATTAAGCTGAACACGAAGTCATCGCTCGTAGATCTCAACTCCCAGCACCTCTTCCTGCTTCACAAGCGCTGCATAATTCAAGATGACGATGCTAGTAGGATATCCTATTATGGGCCTGAGCTACGCTCGTGGATACTTTGCTATCTGCGGTGGTGGTGGCTCCCTCAAGTCTGGTATTAAGAACACTGTGGTAAGCTACCCACCTCTTCCTAGTCTAGAGATGACATTTTTATTCATTACTGTGCGCTATAGGACATTTATAAATTGTCTGAAGCCGAGAGCACTGGATTCGAGAAAGTTATCACGGCTGAAACCGGTAGTGAGCTGCCTTCTGGCGTCGCTTTCTCCCATGACGTATATATGTTATTCATTTATTTTGTGTCATTGTATTAAATCTATCTACAGGGACAACTGATAGCCGTATCTGTAAATTGTGCTTGTTGGATCTTTGAACTCAATCTTCAAGAGAATAAAATGCAGCTACTTGTTAAATTCCGAACCGACTTCGCAGAAGAAGAGAGCTCGCAGGTATTTCTTTTCAACATATTTCCATCTATAAACAGCTACTAACTCTTATAGACTTGTGCTTGTTTCGTTGGGAACTCGACCGTCTTGACAGGTGGAGAGGATGGTGTCGTGCGTGTATGGAAGCTCAGTCGAGAGTTCTCTGCAAATGAAAAGTCTGCTGGTACCGATGCTTCTCTCCAAGTACCAGATCCATCGAGTAAGAAAAGTACAAAGAAACCATCAGCTCCTCAGCTGGGAGACAGCGCTATTCACAAGCAGAACATGATCACACTTACACGTGAGTATCGTGGCCACTCGAAGCGCATTCGTGAAATCCATGTCGATCCTTCCCATCGTAATCTGGTTGTCTCCAGTTCACTGGATCAATCGTGTCATCTCTGGCGTCTAACGGAACTATCTACGTTGTGTGAATTCTCCAAGGACGATGCACTGGAAGAGTCCTATCGAATGCTCAACATGAAGCTTCCTCCAGGTCCACGCAAACATCAGTTCCGATGCGTCCGATTTGCGAATGACGGTCGGAAGCTCTATACAGTTTTAACTCCTGCTCGTGGAGACTCGATCGTCGTCAAGTGGGTACCAGAAACTATCGCACAGACAGAGGAAGGGCAGTGGAAGTGGGTCATTGAATTTGCTGCTGTTGCTGGTAACCGTCCTGTTGGCAGTCTATGCGTCAGTCCGGACGACAAGTTCCTTTGTACTGCTGCTGTGTCCGGTGAAATCAGCGTTTTTAAGGCAGAGACATTGGAAGGGTATCGCCAACGGTCGAAAGACCAGCATTCGTTTGCGATCACAGGCATGAGCTTTGCACCGATAGAAGATAAACAGTCCAAGGTCTGCCATTTGGTCACGGGTGGAGCTGACAAGTTCGTTCTTCGTCATGAAGTACCATTGGAAGGTGGGGAAGTCATCTCGCGATGGATGGCACTCAAAACTGTGCTCTCGGAACTGATCGCTAGTCTTATGACGATGGGCTTGGGTGCGATTGCCGGCTTTACGCTCTTGTTCGCACTGCTCATGTTCCTCCATGCTGATCAGAACATTCTGAATGACGGACCCTTGACTGCTCTTGATGTATGTATTACGATTACCGAATGTGTAGTATAGTATTGATGAATATGTGGATGTAGGAGCTAATGGAGTTGAACGTGGAGTCGATGGATGCGATGGCAACAGTTGGAGCAGTAGGTGTGAGTACTCTGATGGCATGTCTAGTTGCATTCGCGTTGTCGGTTCGGACGGCAGTGTTTACCAATGGACTTGTATGCCTCGTGGCGGCAATATTGGCCTTCGTCGTGGCGATGAGTCCTAGTCGACAGCTCGGGTGGGTGACGGGGAATGCTGCGTTGGACGACCTGCTCGGTATGCGTACTTTTGGTTTGTATGAGGTTTACTTACTGACGTTGTGGTGCAGATTACAAGATGTCGGTGGTGTTCAG
>JAADVB010000061.1:0-82779 GCA_023334545.1 Salisapilia sapeloensis
ACACCAACTTTATCTCCACCCCCGTCTCCACGGCGCTTAATGAAAACCTCATGCATAGAGTACCTCCGCTTGCACTCCCCATACGTCCATCCACTCACACCCTCCCATAGCCAGTCTTCCACTACGACTTTAACCAAGAACATGAATTTCTCGAAATTGCACCGTTTAACAACCCAACGTATCCCTATCATACCAGTAGTGTTGCCATTTCCGTTTAAATTCACCGACTACCGGGTATTTTAAGCGAAAGTGAAGGAGCACTGGCATCCGTACTGGCTTCCCATATGTGCTCAACAATATATGGGTGTAGACGGCTACGCATATATGCAGCACATGTGCCGCATAGCTTTTCGTCCACATTTTTCCGTCACAATAGCCACGACGTCTCCTTTTTCATATGCATATCTCCAATCGCTCCGCTTTAGCGTTCGCATATCTTCACTCCGTGCATCTTCTTCTGTTCATTTGGATCGTCGAAACGTCAATTGTCAGCTGCCTTTGTATGTCGACTCCTTCAGATTGCCTTGCCAGTTTCGTTAAATGCAAGACATTTCAGTCATATTTCGAGCTCCCTCCGGTTGACCGGCACACGTTGGCGAAGATGTGACCTCCAGAAAGACCCGGTCTCTTCCGAGGTCTTGCATCTTGAGCGCGGATTGCTTTTGTTCGGTTGCGCACTGTGGGGAATCAGAGAATGAGCAGTTTTGTTCAAGGTTCGAAAGAAAGGATGTGACATTAGGCTGGAAGGGTAGCCAAAAGGTCCGAAAGGAGTACGTAGATGTGGATAGAGAAGAGAGCATAATAGCAAACTAAGAAATACACTGTCGAACGCGAACAGTCTTTAAACTGCAGTCAATTCACTTGTCCATCCATTGTCCTTCAAAATATACCGTGAATCCGATAAGGTTCTCTTACTGCTACCGTCCCGAGAACCGCTCCACAAAGTCCTCTTCGTATTCTATTTCTCAGTAATTGATTTTTGGCAGTCTAAAATATACATTTTAGAGGACTGGCGATTTGAGTTTGGCGATTTGAGTTTGGCGATTCAATGAACCGCCGTAGTAAAGTTTGAGTAGAACCACTAGTAACCTCCAGATATAAATATCATTTCCATCGTCTCATATTAGTTTTTAACACCTGCTCAAGATCTTCCTCCAACGGAGGAGATCCACACAACTCAAAGAGACCAGTACAGCTCAAGTCAGTTTTAGCAAAATGGTTCGTGAACAAACGTTTATCATGGTCAAGCCGGATGGTGTCCAGCGCCACCTCGTCGGCGAAATCATCAAGCGCTTTGAGACCAAGGGCTACAAGCTCGTTGCGCTCAAGATGGTCAGCCCCTCTCGTGAACACTTGGAGGAGCACTACCGCGATCTTGCTGGCAAGCCCTTCTTCGCGGGACTCATCAGCTACATGTCGAGCGGCCCTGTCTGCGCCATGGTCTGGGAAGGCGTTAACGTCGTCGCGGAAGGCCGCAAGATGCTCGGTGCCACTAAGCCATCTGAGTCTGCTCTTGGCACGATCCGTGGTGACTTCTGTGTCGAAGTCGGCCGCAACGTGTGCCACGGCTCGGACGCCGTCGACTCTGCTAAGCGCGAGATCGGACACTGGTTCCCGGAAGGCGTGCTCGAGTGGAACGCTAGTGACGACGACTGGGTCTACGAGAACTAAAGTCTCCATTTGCGACTGTAAACTACTCTCGTAAACAAGTAGCGAAACAGTTCTACATCTATTGTCTTTTCTTGTTCTATTCTTAGCTCAGAAAGATCCCGAAGGACGGAAGTGACCTTATTCAATCGATACGACAGTCACGTACGTTGCTTGAGTCGATGGTAGAGCTCGACATGGGTAACATACCGACGTCGTATTATCCATTCTTCTGGGCACTCGCTGCCATCAGTATGCTCCTCGTGCTCTATACACTTCGATACGCTTGCAAGTATCGCACTCAACCTGCTTTCATCCTTCCACCATTCGTCTGCCTCACACTGACGTTCGATAACGTCGTCATGGCCATCTCCGGCCTCGATCGACGCCAGCTTACCACGAAAGTCATGCTAGGTTTCCACGCCAGTACCACCCCTCTCCTCCTCCTCATCTGCTTCGATCTTGGCTACCTCGTGCACAAGCATAAGGCCATTCGCTTCTGTGGTGTCAACCTAAACGATAGTGGTCGTACCCGAGTACGTCGGCAGGTAAACCACATGCCGACGTCTCGTCGATGCCGAGACTGGCAGACGATCATGCTACATGGGAGTGTATGGCTACTAGCGTTCGGTCTATTCATCCTACAGCTCTTAGCTACCTACCGAGCTCATCCTAGTCACCATCACCATGACAACCTCACAGAGCTCCAAACAGCAAGCATCTATGACCTCCAAGGCGATCCAGTCATCCATATCATTGGATCCGTCCTACCAGCAGGTATGCTCGTCCTCTTCTCTCTCTACGTCGGCATCGCGCTCTGGCGGTACGGTACCTTTGTGTCGTACAATATGGACGCAACGTGCTGTAACCCGTGGATCTACATGCTCGTCGGCTCCATCTTCCTCGTCATCGGCTACATGATGCCGAGTCCATACTACCCCCTCACGTCCAACTGTGGGGAAGTCGCTATTATCTCAGCCATCGCGCGTATGTTCCGTACGATCGAGCATGACGTCGAACAAGGTCAAAGCATGCAAGCGTTCATCGACCCGACACTCCTCGTCCGACCTTCCTTTCCACCCTTAAGCACGACAATCCATTCGTCTGCAGCCATTAGTCCTCGATACCTCGATACAAGCGAAGCGAGTGAAAGCAAAGAGCAGCAAGATGTATTAGAAACAAGTATCAAGACGGAGCATACGATCCCTACGTCTGTCTACTATCAAGCCTATGCACATGATACGACCTATTGCTCGAATCGCAAGAACTCGTATACAGGTATCATCGTCCCATCGACCATCACGTCTTCTTAATTGAACTCGAAACCCATTGCCTCGCGTCTTCTCTTCTCGTCTTATCCACCTAATACGACATGTGCTTGCTTCTTCTGCTTTTGCTTTGCATTCAGTTTCGCCATGGCACTCACACGCCCTTCTCCTGATAAAGATTTCTGTGCCTTGCGTTCTTCCTTGAGCTGTCGAAGACGTTTCTCCGCCTTTTTCTTCCCTGGTGCATGACCATGGAACTTGTGACTTAGGAGACGGAAAGCTTCCTTCTTCGTTAATGGACGACCGAACTCGTCGCGATAGTTGAGAGACACGCCGTCCTTGATACGAAGTTCATCGTCCCAGTTCCGGTCTCGAGCGTCATTCGCACGACCTGCTTGCTTCTCCTTGACCGTCGACTCGTGCAATTCTCCCGTGCGCTTCAAGAGAGAGAGTGTAGCGGCGACACCAGAGCCGACGAGAGGTTGCTCTTCGACCCAATCTTCTTCGACGTCTTCCTTGACGTCTTCCGACTCGACCTTCGGCTTCGTCTCGACTTTCGGAGCTTGGTACTGGTCACTACGAGCCTGCATGGCAGACGACAGACGAGAAGCAAAGTCTGTCGCGTCACTAAAGACGACTCCACCTTGCTCTTTCTTGGGAGAAGACAGAGTCTGTGTCCATTGCGCTATGCGTTCCTCTTCACTCTGCTTTGGTTTATTCAATCGCAACTGACGTGTACGTTCGAGAGATGCGTAGAGATCCGAATCATCTTCTTCCAAGACATTCGCACGCTTCTTGGCTTTTTCAAAACGTTGTAATCCGCGATCTTCTTCATTTAGTTGTGTTGTCTGATCCGATCGATTCCCGCGATCAGTCGAGACATCCTCTGCTTCTAATTCTAACTGCTGCACGAGATTCGAACTCTCGGATTTACGACGCTTCTTCGTCTTCTTCTTCTTCTTCTTGGCGAATTGAGCAACTTCTTCCTTGGTGTATGTGTCTTGCATTTGCTTACGTTCACTCGGACGTAGCGATATGACTTCCACGTCGTCTAATTCAGCCACAGGTTCTTTTTGCTCCGTCGCGTGTGTCCCATCAGCATTTAACTGGAACTTGCGAGCATTCTCACGCACAGTAGCATCTTCCTCGGCGTCGTATTGCGCTAATAGTCGCTTCTGTGGCTTCTTCTTTGGCATACCCATGGAAAAAAACTCGTCATCATCCACACCAGAGTACGCTGGCAACATGGCTCGATTCTTCTGCCGCTGCTGCTCTTCTAGTCGATCCTTTTCTCTTAATTCCACGTTTTCTAGCTCATCTTCGGCGTTCTCATTCACGTCTTGCCCTTTTTCATCCAAGACAGTTGAGTCTTTTAACGTGAGCACAACGTCTTGACCTTCTTCAAACACATTCGCATCATGTGAGACCGTCATGTTCTTGAGAGCTCTAGAATCGTACGTTTCGACTTTCTTTTCCTCCTTTTTGTCTTCCACTTTCTTCTCTCGACTCTGCTTGACCCAATCTAATGCTGAAGACGACTTGTACTCTTGCTTTAGTTGCTCACCTAGCGACACGCCTTCAACCTTTTCATTCATCTCTCGCTTGCGTTTCGATCGAGATAACGCTTTCTCTAGATCCTTCCGATCTTTTTCTGCATCCAATTCCTCTCGTGATTTCGACATATTCACTTCATTACTCTTCTTCTTCTCCAACGATAAAGGCTTAAGACCCAATTCAGCACGAATACGATTCGTCTCTTCAATACTCATCGATACTTCCCCATTTTTCTCCTCCGTTTTTACTTTCGATGTGTTATCAGATTTTTGAGTGTCTTCACTAGGCTTATGCCGTTTCGACTGATGCTCGTCGGACTCGCGACGGCGAGATGAAGTCGACTCGTGACGTCGGTTGAACCGCCGACTTTCGCTGCGGGAACGAGAGCGGGAACGAGAGCGGGAACGCTTTGACCGACGCGAACTACGTGCAGGAGAACGCGTACGTGTTCGAGAGTTTCGTGAACGCACAGGACTGCGTGATCGACTACGTGCATCGCGCGCCATCGTCAACTCCAAGCAGCTTCCGATCTCGCGTTTTGCGTCTTTGCTTTCTTTTAGAATACACAGTCTTCTATTGTTATAAAAACAAACCATACATACAATAAACCAATTATTTATGTTTTTACGGGTAAGATAAAGATGTATAATTAGTACTAAACGATGAAAAATGATTGGTGAATATTGAAAAGGAGGGTTGTGATTGGGCGGAAATGAATTAACGATGCTAATCAGATTTGAAGTTGGCATGAAGCGCCCACCACGGGATCTGGAGAAGGCTGCAACTCGAGTTGCTACGGCATTTTCGCGTGGACTTGCAAGAGGCATTGTACGGGAGATGTTTAAACCTCGGACGATCAAGGCGATTACACAGGCTGCCGGCAATTGGATGAAAAAGACAAATACGAAGGGTATTCGATCTCCGAATCGTCCGTCAGGAAAACAGGATTAGAACGGTTTTCGATGAATGAGAGGGTGACGATTGGACAGAAGTTTGGTCTGCAGCATAGTGTATAGCTAGAAGGAAGGAGATAAGCGTAATGGACGCGCAATTAAAATGAACGTTTTGACGATGCATTAGCTAAAGATTCAAGGTATAGCACTAACATGCACTAGTAACAGAGCTTGCTGATAAGATCAAGAGCATGCATGCTGATAGACAAAGCAGTACACAGCTCTTATCTTCTCTACGTATCGCAGTATCCATGTCTGCTCGAATATTCTGGAATGCGATACATTGTTGTTCTGCATCTCTTTAAATTAGCAGCACACACCTTTATACTCGCGTTTCACTGGCTGAAATGCAAGTCTTAACCAAGTGATTGGTTAAAACTCAGTCGACGCAAAGCCATTAAAGCGACAAGAAACAGCACTTCATCATGGCAGGACCGCTCGGACGTATTGTGGCGCAGGTTGTGATCGCCGGCGTAGGCGTTGTCTCCCGAGCCTTTGTGCAGGCATACCAGCAAGCCGTGCACAATGCCCAGACGGGAAAAACCACGACACAGGCTGCATCTGCCGTCGTGAAGAAGAAGAATCAAATGCCACGAGACCAAGCGTTGGCAATTCTCAACTTTGATTCGGCTGACAAGCCGGTGATTGGCGACATTAAAAAGCAGTTCGACCGGTATTTTGAAGCGAACGATCCGGCAAAGGGTGGTTCGTTCTACCTCCAATCCAAGGTGTTCCGAGCGAAAGAAGCGTTAGAAAAGGAGTTAGAAGAGCAGGAGAAGGCTGCAGCTGATGCGACGTCAGAGGCATCGGAAAAGAAAGAAAGCAGTTAAGAACGTTTACATAAAATAACTGTCCATTGCGACGTTCGACGAGCCGTTGACTCTTCCCTCTCTTATCTCTAACGCAGCATCGCCAATTGTATACTCCTCATGCGTCATCCGTCGCAATAAACAACTGGTGGTAAAGTGACGGACGAGTGCTGCTTAGATAGGAGCTCGTCCCGTCGACATCTTATGATTGGACAAAAAGATCACGTAGGACGCGAAGAGCACAATTGAGGAGAACGATGGAGCTCACGAAGCTGCGATCGCTAGCGAGCAAGACTTTGTCGTCCCTCTCCACTCGGCATTTCGCAACTAGGATGCAATCGACACAACGCAGAGGTTTTGATGAACTCACGGCTGGAGCTGATCCGGAACAGCTCGAGTTCATGAAGGAGCAGATCATCCAAGTCGATGAGCAAGACAATGTCATCGGACCGATTAGCAAGAAAGATGGTACGACGCTTCCCCTCTTGCTCCGTCTGCAGTACTTGCAATACTAACATGTTTACTGTAGCTCATCTGCACGACGGTGTGCTCCACCGTGCGTTCAGCGTCTTCCTCTTCAACTCGAACAATGAGCTCTTGATCCAGAAGCGGGCTGAAGCCAAGATCACGTTCCCGGGCGTCTGGGCCAACTCGTGCTGCAGGTTGGTTGCCTGTATTCGCAATATAGCTTTTATGCGATATTAATATCATAAATAGCCATCCGATGTTCAGCAAGGAGGAGATGGAAGTCGAAGAGAGCAACGGCGCGAAGAGGGCAGCCATCCGCAAGCTCAACCATGAGCTCGGTGTCCCAGCCGATGCCCTCGACATCCATGACTTCACCTACGCAGCGACTGTCATGTACAAGGTATATCAAAACTAGCCATCTTTCTTCTATACCTAGCTATTTAAGATACTAATTTGGCTACTTGTAGGCTGCTTCGGACGCCAATTGGACCGAGTACGAGATGGACCACGTTCTCCTGGTGAAGAAGGACGTCTCTCTCGACGTCAACCCTGGTGAAGTCGCGAAGACTGAGTACGTGAGCCGTGACGAGTTCGAATCGTTGCTGCACGATGAGAACCGGAACTGGTCTCCGTGGTTCCGTATTATCGCGGGTGAGTTGCTTCCGCACTGGTGGGGCAACTTGGACTCGTTGATCAAAGCGCCGGACGCGGCTCCTAAAATCCATGACCGTCGTTAAAGTTTTAAACAAATTTTTCTTTTGCCTGGAATTGATTTTATTAGTTAAAAAGAGAGGAGAAAGTAGTGCGAACGCTATCATAGTAGGATTGAAGAGAGTACTGTTGGAACTGAGAGAAGCGCAGACTGGCACTGTCTAAGTGTCTGCCGTCTCGATCCGTGCCGGTCCAACCGACATACACTTTCAAGTTGCAGTCACTCTCGGTGTCTCCAGTGCAGTTCGAGGCTTGCAGAGAGCACGTACGACCGGACTGCTCTATCTGAGAGTCTTCATTCGACTCGGCAAATCGATATAGATTCGGTACGCATCGATCTGATGCACACAGGGAGCACGTATCATCCCACGTCACACCTTGGATCTATTCTTTTCTAAGCATTTCTTACATTTGGAATCGACAATCCTACGTACTTGTCCTTGCTTTACACTGACGATAGCTGTGAGTGACGGGAAGACTTGTCCGTCCGATGACGTGTATAGCTTGTACGGCGTTCGATAGTGAGCGCTCGAGACAGTCAGAAAAGCTTCATTGGAACCTCCGACAATGGACACATCGTTCATAGCTATCAACATATAGATACCATTACTTGAGTAAGATACAGCATGCTCCAAGTATCTTACTATCAGCTATTGCAAGGACTGTAAAGTGGTCCGCAACGGGCATAAAAACCGCTCGATGAGCATCATTGACATTCAAGCAAACGTACGTCCTCTCTCCTTTCACGACATCCACAGACGCATACGTTGGAGAACACAAACTCGTGATATTCGTCACTTCACTCTGCACAACACCCACCAACATACACAGCCACGTCCACTTCATACCTCTACGACGTTTCAAACTTTTTACTGAAGATTACGAGCCAATACTAAATTACACATTCTAAATGTACCGCCCACACATCTAAATGTAAATTTAGCCGTGATTACGCCTAAACCTCACAAAGTCAATCTGCTAGATAAACCTCTCTCTGATCATTTATAAAAGGTCAATCAAATATACAAGGTTCATAAACTGCTTACAGCAACTTGATCGGTCTCGAAACCCTTCAACGCCGCCCGTAGAAAACCCTGCAAGAATATTGATGAAACGGCTGCGTATCAAGTATCGAAGATGTATCAAGTGTCCGAGAATAAAATTTTGACAGGAATAGCTTGACAATCTGTGGCTCTCCTTCATTTTTCCGTTCGCTCTCCGCCGCGCAAGTCGATAAGAAAGTAGTAGAGAATCATGTCCGGTTTCTTCCCTGTCATTTCTTCCTTGAGCCCCAGCGCTCCGGTCGCCACGCCTGCCAAGGCTGCGCCCAAGCCCATGGCCACGTCGGCCGCCAAGTGGGACTCCCGCTACACGCACGACCCGCCGCACACGAACGCCTACTACGGCAAGTGCATGATCGGTGGTATGATCTCGTGCGGTCTTACGCACACTGGTATCACGCCGCTTGATGTCGTCAAGTGCAACATGCAGGTGAACCCGGCCAAGTACAAGGGCCTTCTTTCCGGCATGAAGCTCGTGGCCGCCGAGGAGGGATCTTCTGCTCTCTTCAAGGGTTGGTTGCCCACGGCCTTCGGATACTCTGCCCAGGGTCTCTGCAAGTTCGGATTCTACGAGTTCTTCAAGGACTACTACAGCACGCTTGCTGGCGAAGAGAACGCGTACAAGTACCGTGGTATGATCTACCTCGCTGGTTCGGCCTCGGCTGAATTCATTGCCGACATTGCCCTCTGCCCGATGGAAATGGTCAAGGTCAAGGTCCAGACGTCCCCGCACGGCACGTTCCCGGTCGAGTTCGGCCCGGCTGTTTCCCAGATGCGCGCTAACGCCGCCGAGACGCGATTCCCGTTCGGTTCGCTCACGCCGCTCTGGTCGCGTCAGATCCCGTACACGATGGCCAAGTTCTACTTCTTCGAAAAGGTCGTTGAGGCATTCTACAACTACGTCTTCACGGAGCCCAAGAGCTCGTACTCGAAGAGCACGCAGCTTGGTGTCACCTTCGCCTCTGGTTACCTCGCTGGTGTCATCTGCGCTATCGTCTCGCACCCGGCTGACTCGCTCGTCTCGCTCATGGGCAAGGCGGAGAACAAGGGCAAGGGCGTTGGTCAGATTGCCAGCGAGACCGGTCTCATGAAGCTCGCCACCGGCGGTCTTGGTCCTCGTATTATCATGATTGGTACGCTCACAGGTGCCCAGTGGTGGATCTACGATACGTTCAAGACGGTCATGGGCATGGGCACGACCGGTGGCGGCGGAAAGGCTGCCCCTGCGGAGCCTGCTGCCAAGTAAGTCTGCTTCCAAGTGGCTTGACAGGAATCTTGTTTGGAAAGAAAGAGAATAGAAAACTTTCGTCTGTTTCTTTTAACGACATCTTGAGAGCGTTGCTTTCCGTAGCGAAGTAGGAGGTAGGAAGGAATACATGAATATCTTGTGGAAGCCAAGTGATGGTGAATTAATGTGTTTATTTATGGCGCTAAGAAGAGTGTGTGGAGTGCCATGACAACTAGAGCGCCAGCTACGTACGGACTCTTGCGTTCACCAATGCGTGAGGCTTTCCAACAAAGACCTGAGAGCCCTTCATGCTTCCCAGGCAATTGGTTCCGATCAAAGAGCTTGGGGAATTTGCGCTGGATGTACGTGCAAGTACAGATGAATAGAAGTAGCACTGTCAGTAGTCCTTGGAGACTAAATAGCGCCGACTAGCATGAATAAAAATTCTTTAGACGAGAGATAAGAGCGATTTAAGTACAATCTACTTCGTACCATTTTAGCTCCCCAACGTGTGCGTCACGGAATGCCACTGATGATCTGGTATACAACTTCCAAGTCATTCTGATTCCTTATTATCGAGAGGTTTTTAACATCTTACGAAACAGTTCACAACGGCATCCAAGGTAGAAAGCTTTATAGATGCGGTTGCTATTCGAATGATCCAAGACTGGTTCGATAGGTCGATCCTATTGTCTACATTGAAGTACATTTGTAGGTACTAGGCGAGGGTTCTATGGATTTACTGCTTAAGATTACCATCTAAAGCCTACTTTTAATCAGTTAAAAAGCGACGGATAAACGGGATGGCAAGTACTATGCTTTCTGACGTACAAGTACCTCGACGAGACATTCTGGAGTATAATGTGGATAGAATGAAAGCATAGGCACAAGAAAGAAGTGGTTAGAAGAGATCGTGCAGTGGGCAAAAGTGAAAGTGGTTTGGAGTCTAATACAAGCTGTAGGAGCAGCTACAACTCGCGGTACTCGGCGTCCTTCGGTCCATTGTCTTCCGTGTCATCCTCCTTCTTTCCATCCTTTCGTGCATTCATAGCTGACTGCAAATGCTTATCCTTCCTGTTATGTATCAAAATCATTTAGCTCCAGTTTATCGAATGACGGATTCATGATCGTACCCGGCATTGGCCATCATAAGGTAGTTGCTGAGTCCTCGCACGGCACTATGATCCACATCCATTAGTTCCATCCTCATCAAGCATCCATCAGACAGATTAAAGGACTCCTGTAGCATACTTGGATTTGAGGTTCTCAATGCGTTCCGGATCTGTTTCGTCCTTGTGGTTTCTAAACTCCTTTCTCACAAGCTCTTTAATCGCTTCTCCTTTCTTACTCTACATATCCCATCATCTTAGTACACCAGCACGCCAATACATCTATCGAACGTACGGTGCCACCAATATGCTTGGCCAATCGCATGCAATCGCGATAAAGCTATCCATTTCCATCGAATCCGTTACATTCCATGGATACTAGAGAACAAGTATCTCTAAGAAGGAACCTGCAATGTCGTTCGAGTCACTTGGTTCGCTGCTTGGGCCATGCTCGTCACGTGTCCTGGGAGTACTGTCGTGACCAATTAATTCTTATGGGAGATGAAAAATACGGTACTATCTTTCTTTCGATTGGATAAAAATAAACTCGTGTTTAACACGAACACGGGCACGATGTGGCCGAGACGCCAGCCTCCCAAGCCTTCTAACGGCGATAGAGGACATCTAGAGAAGAAGAAAGATGGTGTACATGATGCTGAATGGCTACGAAGAGCATATGACAAGACAAAAAGTAGTAAGATATTAAAACGGCCGAGAAAATCGACTGATACGGATGGTCTGGACACGAAACGAAAGCTATCGAGTGGACCGAACGTTGGGATTTCGATCGGATGGAGTCAACCGCATAAGAAGGTAGATACGACTAAGCAGCAAAAGACTGAAGCAACGACAGAAGTGATAGAAAAGCAAGAGGAGGCTTTTGATCATGTCTTTGATGAAGTCTTCGGTCCATCCACTGCCAATCGTCAGTCCATTCATACAGAAGAAGAGGATACAGGTCTTCCGTCTGCATTTATCGAATTAAAAACTCCACAGGCACAACCTAAAGCGGAAGAGAAGCAAGAAATCCCATCGACATCCACTAGTAATCACCAAGACGAATGGAGCTTTCAGTCTCCTGATGCACTCGAACTAGACGTTTTCGATGCACCAATTAATACCCATAGCATATCCTCCTCTCTTCCGACACCAGACACAAACTACAAGACAGAAGGAAAGCATCAAGAAGTAAGCAATAACTTTGTTCGTCTGAATATGCGAAAGCGGATCAAAGGACGATCTGGAAACCCTCGCAAACTACCAGACTATCTCCGCTCTCGATCCAATGACACTCCTCTCAATGATCCACAGGATCCTCTAGAAACTAATACCCAACCTTCTACCAATCGACAGGCTCCCCCCAAGCCTCTCCACGTCGAAGACCGCGTCGATTTTATCGAAGAGTGTCTCGACGTTCTCCACAAGGTCGAAGCCTCTTCCTCTACTGTCGTCGAGAAACAGGGTTCTAAAGACCCAGAACCTCCGAAATGCCATCACGGAAGTACATGCGAACGGCAGGAGGTGAAGAAGAAGAACAAGAACCACGGTCGAGTCTTCTTCTCCTGCCCGCTCGGTCGCTTCGAAGGTCGATGTGACTTCTTCTTGTGGGAAGATGATCATACCCAAGCTGCATTCGACAGTCTCCTATCTTCCTCTACGTTTGATTCGTTTGATTGTGTTCCTCTCGATCTCGAACTCCCTATCTCACAGCAGGAAGATGCTCTTCTCACCAACCTCCGCCTCGTATTTGGTCACAAAGACTTTCGTCCAGGACAGCACTGGGCCATCTCTCGTGTCTTGGAAAAGAAAGACACGATCCTCGTCCTTGCCACTGGCGCTGGTAAGTCGCTCACGTATCAACTCCCGAGTCTATTCCTTCCAGGCTTGACAGTCGTCATCTCTCCTCTCATTTCGCTCATGAACGATCAGATGAGTAACCTCCCTCCTGCCTTACGCGACCGATCTGCTGTCCTAGGTCGATCTTCAGTCGATAAGACCGCTAGCAAGTCGGAAACTGCTCAAGTCATTCGAGACGTTGTTCGTGGCAAATTGAAACTCTTGTTCCTATCGCCTGAGAAAGCACTTACAAGAGGTGTTCAGCAGCTACTTAGTCGCATTCGTCTCTCTCTCGTCTGTGTCGATGAAGCGCACTGTGTATCCGAGTGGTCCCACCACTTTCGTCCGAGTTACTTGCGTCTCCAATCTGCTCTCTTCCCCATGGCAGAACGTTTACTAGCTCTTACAGCTACTGCATCGAAAAGGGTTGTACAGGACCTCCTAACACACTTTCGTACATGTACTAGTACAGATGATAGCAACAAAGTTCTCCGTCTTCCATGGCAACGATCGAACTTGCAGTTACAAGTACTCCGCGTCGATTCGGATGAACATAAAGTCCAAGAGCTATGTCGTCTCTTGTCGAGATCTACTGGCGCAACCATCGTGTATGTTCATCAGCAACGACATGCAGAGGAACTAGCTGCCTGTCTCGAGCAACAATTGGATGTCAAAGGATGGAAGAAGGCGATCGGGAGCTACCATGCTGGTATGGATGCAGCAACGAAAGAAAAGGTTCGAACGAAATTCTTGCGTGGTCGACTGCGCGTCGTCGTAGCAACGATTGCGTTTGGTATGGGGATTGATAAAGCCAACGTCCGGACGGTCGTTCACTATCATCTTCCTTTCTCCGTCGAGCATTACGTCCAACAGATTGGACGTGCTGGACGAGATGGAAAAGATGCTCGAGCGGTGTTATTTCTCTTAGCTTCAGACGTTCGTGTCTATCGATCTCTAGTCTTTGCGAATTCGATGGACGAGATGCAACTACATAAGCTCTTGTCTCTAGTCTTTACATGTGCCTTAGAATCGAATGTCGGGTGTGTCGTGCAGAATAAAAGGGAGACGTATGTGACGATAAGTCAAGAGCAAGTCATGCAACGAGTAGATATGAAAGCAGCATCCGTCGAGACGTTTCTAACTTTGCTATCACTCAAGTCATGGGAGAATGGTGTACAGATAAAGCTTCTACCAGCATCTTCGACACGATGTCGTATCGTCATGAACGAGAATGAACAGAGGAAGGTCGCGTGCGGACAGAATGTAGAGACTGCAGCGCTAATAAGTCGGATGGAAGAGATGATAGTTAGTAGACAGGTACAGGATGCGACGGTCGACATGCATGTTGAAGGGTATTTACGACAACGGATCCTAGATTTCCATGTTGGAGAGATGGCTGACGCTATGAAAGAATGGGAAGACGATGCGATCGATGTGAAAGAACGCCGGTTGCTCCAGCGATTGAGAGACTGCCAGTTTGTAGGCGTAGTGCATCGTGTTGATCTATCATGTTTAAGTTTCCGTCTCCAAGTCCGCTACCCAGAAGATGTAGAACCGTCTTCTTTAGTCCATAGCACGGCCCAGTGGCTGTATGCAAAGCACAAGGAACTAGAAAAACTACAAGTAGATAGACTCGAGGTCTTGTATTCTGCCTTGGACGCTTCCTCCATGGCTTGTTCATCCATAACAGACGAAAACGAGCGGGTGCTTAAGGCAGAAGAGCTGCATACATGTCTGACTGCTTACTTTGATGACACAGAAGTCGTCTCAAAAGATGCTCGGAAGGAGGTGATGAAAAGTGTTCTCGATCCATTCACGCCAGACGTCTTGGATGCCATCCAGTCGGACATCCAGACTGTATTGACGGAAGAGGCGAGTGAAGAATGGACTGCCCATGGCGTCGCGAAAATTTTTCACGGTCTCACAAGTCCGCAACATCCTGCGAAACAGTGGGGAAGCCATCGATTCTGGCGTAAATATGCGAACGTTGCGTTCGAACAGGTTGTGCAAGTAGCAGATCAAGTACTCCGATCGAAAGTAGAGTAGATTAAAGCACGAATACATTTTCTGAGGAGTGGCCGACATAAGATTACTACAAACTACATTTCTGTCGTCCTCTCATGATGCCTCCGGTGTCTCCATCGACTTGTCTTCGTATACACCGCGCTCTTGTTTCTCTTCTATCTCGCTCGCAAGAGACGTATGTGATGGAAGACCAGCTATCTCCAGTCGAGCATCACGCTTACCAGCTACTCGATGACTGTCGCGTCTGTGAGTTTCCATAAACCCATGGACGAGTGTCGAGTGGCTAGCAGTGTAGTGCATACGTAGCTGCCGGTACTCTCGCTCGCTCAGGCAGCTCGCGACTTTACGCAGCGTACTCAACTCCACGACGGACTCGAGACTAGCATCCGCGGTGCTAGCGCTATCATACCCCTCTTCATCCGTACTGGAGCTCATCTCTTGCGGATGGTAGACGACGTCCCAATGCCTCGTAGCTTGGCCTAGCTGTCCACAGCTCGACGTCGAGTTAAGGAGAGGACGTCCGTCCATTGAAAACGCATCTCGACCACTCTCACGAGGATTCCTGACGCCATATCCGGCGACGTCAAAGAAGGTTTCCAGAGTAGACATGAGGTGGAAACCTATCGCGACATGCTGTTCTTGCTGGACCGCTTGGACACACGCAAGTGCTTGTACGAGAAACTGATTAAGCGCAAGTGTCCGTTGCTCAATTACACGCTTGGACCTGGATCCGAAAAGATGTCGCTTGGGAAATTGCTTGTATAGGAACGGAAATTGTTCCTGCCATGACGTTCCTGTCGCTTGGACTTGATCGATCCTTATCGTCAGTTTATCTCGTAGCTCACAAAAGTCCGTAAAGCACCTTCGTACATGCCACGCTTGATCCGTTCGTTCATTCTCGACACGTAAGACGTAGACAGTGGATGGTTTAATCGCAAGAGCTGATGAGATCGTAGCAGACAGAAATGGCACGACGTTCATGCTTGATGTAGCTTGGTGGTAGTGAAACTCGAAATGACGTTGTACGCACCTTTACATGCTCTTCGAAGGATAGAAAGAAAGTTGCGAGTCTTCCATAAACACTCGTACTCGTCTAGTAGATCGACATGAATATAAAAAAGCACGAGTATACAGTTCTACTAGACTATCCAACAAGGTCGGACATGATCCACTACGAAAGATACAGACCTACTTTCCCATGCACACGTCCACTATCTTGATAAAGAGCTAAGTAAACAAGTCGATGGGAAGAAGAAAAGATGGAGAATTGATTCAAAGGTCGGCGTGACTGCCTCCAAACGGTTTCGTCCATTGTCCTCTCGCGTCCTTGGTCATACGCTGCTTGTTTACTGCAATGGATGGGCGCGAGTAATGACGTCGAAGCGGTCTTGTCCGACGCCAATCCACTTGATGTGCGTCCCCAACAACTCTTCCACGCGCAAGACAAACTTCTGTGCATTCACAGGCAAATCTTCAAACGTCTTGCACTTGGAAATGTCTTCATGCCATCCATCCAAGACTTCATACTCGACTTCCGACTCTTCCAACAATTGTAAATTCGATGGCATGCCGTCCAACTTCTTGCCCTTATGCCAATAAGCAACGCCGATCTTGACCTTATCCAGACCAGTCAAGACATCGAGCTTGGTTAAATTGAGCTCCGTGAACCCATTCACCATGTTCGAGTATCGCATCTGCGGGATATCAAGCCATCCACAACGTCTCGGGCGTCCAGTCGTCGTCCCGAACTCTGCACCGATGCTACTCAAGTGCTTCGCTGTCTCATCTTCGAGTTCTGTCGGGAACGGACCTTCCCCGACACGAGTGCAGTAGGCTTTGACGATTCCGATGATCCCATTCAAACGGTTTGGAGAGATACCACCACCCGTACAGACACTTCCAATGGACGGGTTTGAAGACGTCACGTACGGATACGTGCCGAAGTCAATGTCAAGCATCGTTGCATTCGCTCCTTCGACGAGAATCTTCTTACCACTCACATAAGCATCGTTCAAGTAAGCGATCGTATCGATCGTGAGAGGCTCAATCTGTTCCTTAATCTTACGATACTTTTCAATCTCTGCCTCGACATCGACTTGCATGTCCGGATAATTCTCTTGCGAGAATTGGACCAGAGCACGGAGTTTATCACAAAAGTCATCAAAGTAACGAAGATCTCCGGCACGAATGCCATTACGAAGCATCTTGGAAGAGTAGGCTGGACCAATCCCCTTCTTGGTCGTACCGAGTTTATTACGACCACGACGTAGTTCGTTGAGACCATCGACTTCTTGATGCAGATCGAGCACCAAGTGAGCTCGATCGGAGATGAGGAGACGATTGTCGACGTCCACACCCATCTGACGTAGCTCTTCTAGTTCCTGGAGTAGACTAGGTAGATGCACGACCACGCCATTGCCAATGACACACACAGCGTCGGGGTTGAGAATGCCAGAAGGGATCAAGTGGAACTTGTACTTCTTGCCATCGAATACGATCGTATGCCCAGCGTTGGCACCACCAGCCACACGAGCGATGACGTCGTACGACTGGGATAGATTGTCCACCAACTTGCCTTTGCCTTCATCTCCCCACTGCGCTCCGAGCACGACGTCCACACCGTGGACGTCATCGCTCGAGCGATGGCGAGGGTTGGCAATAGCACTTTCAATGCGATTGAGCTTGGCAACCACATCCTTTAGTAGATCCTCTTGCTGTGCACGAGGTTCCTCACACTTGGCATCCTCCGCAGCCATGGCAGCACCACCAAAGCAAGCGATGCCGACAGCTGCGAGCATAAACGCTCGTGTATTCTCCTGCTGGCTATAGGACGCTGATGCTACTGCAGGGGCAACTGCCCTCGCAGTCGAAGAGCGTCGCAACGCCGCTGCATACCGAAGCATCGGACTCACACGCATGATGACTCCGATCGAGACCGTTTGTGGTAGGAAGACGTGTGGGTAGGATTTCTACATATAATACCACCATATCTTTTGTCAAACGAGACAATTCCCAGTACTGTCATATCATATGTTAAACGAGACAATTGAAGAGCTATGGTTGGATTCTATATAGATTGCCACGGTGATATGCTCAACGAGACAGATGGGAAGGAAGGATACGGATTGAAGTAGTTGGTAGTTGGTAGGAGAGTACTAGGAGAGAAAGGTGGCGCGAACAGCGTCCGGGACGTCGATGCGGAGGTCTGCGGCCATGGTGTCTTGACCGACGTCTCGACGGCAGCTCCATCCGCCGTCGTTCTTGGCGTCGTAGCGACTGTGCAGGGCTTCAAGCGTGGCGAGGAGACTTGCGGGGGCTTTGCTCTGCTCAGCAATGTCGAGCACAGGGCCATATCCGATCGAATCGGCTGGATCGAGGCCGTGGGAAGAGCTGTTGAACCCTAGAATGTTCGAACCGCTACTTTGTCCTAGCTTAACGATCTCTTCCATCGCCGCCCACTCGCCCACTCGTGCCAACGTCAACAAGAGCGAGTACAAGTATCGTTTATCATCTATCTGGAACGTCTGTCGTAACGCGGATGGTTTCGCCGACAGCCTCTCGTCCTTAATCTGCGCTCGCTTATCTTCCTTGCGATGATACAGGAAGCAGTAGAGGAGAAAGCGGCGCATAGGCATGCCCAGCACATTCTGCCGCGGGTACGTCGTCCACACAGGATCCATACTCAGTCTCTTGATATTCGCCTGTAGTGCTTCCTGCCACTGTCGCTGCGTCTCTGGCGTCGCAGCATCCAGCACCAGTCCTTCCGGACCATCTCCGATCTGGAGGCAGTACGGACGCTTGCTAAACTTGCCAGAGTAGTCAAACTTACTTACAGGTAGATTCCGTACGAGCCGAACGTTTCCTTTCTGCCTTTTATCCATGAACGGATTCTTATGATGTTTCTGCAATCGCTCTGCATCGTGTTTGGTATAGATGAGCTCCGTCGCATCGAGTTGAAAGTACCTCATGCGCCAATTCGCTTGGAGCGTATTCACCTTGCGTGAACGTTTATCCAAGTACCCAGACTTAAAGACTGCTGGTGGTGCTGCATCTGCATCCTGTTTCTCTGTCGTTAGCTGTAGTTCACTTAGTTGCATGTACTCAGCAAGAGATTCCATGACCCACGGAGGGATACGATGTCGATAGTGTTCTAAGATCGCAGCGACTTCCACAGCGACCGAGAGAGATTGTTCAATCGATCGTTCACGTAGGACTAGAGATAATAGTAAAGACGCTAGATCTTCATATCGGCGTGTAGCGAGGAAGAGATCGAGGGTTCCTCGTAGCGCATCAAGCGAAATCCGATCGTTGTTCACGATACAGAGCTCCGACTGGTACGCAATCCAGTGATCCATGGCTACATGTGTACGTGAGAGTTCTTGATGAAACACTGCAGGCGCCATGGTGTGATACAGGAACAGTAGTACGTCCATAATGACGCCAGAGCACCCGGTCGCTTCGGCTGCACGAAGGAGGTGCGCCTTGGCCCGGAGAGATCGTAGATTAAGTGTGTAGAGGTCAGCATAGTCATATACGAGAGGGGTGTCATCTAGCTGATTATCAGCGTCTTCGAGCCCCAAGTGCCGACGCAAGAGCTGCGCCACGACCGCATCCGGGTCTGTCTCCTTGGACATGTTTCTTTCTTGTCATGCCCATACAAATACATATACAAATTTCATCGCGTTGTATTGGAATTATATTGAAAAATCTATTCGAGATGGAGCGACAGTTTAAGATCAAAGTCGGGACGCTACGTCGGTACGTCTGGACTTTAAGTAGACTGTAGACGTAGATGCTGATGAAAGTGGTAGTGTTAGCAAGGATTTGGAGTATTATGTGAAAGAGCGAAAGGAGCAGCAGGACCGGATTGATCGGATGAGGCAGGAAGGGGCGGACGAGTATGATATCAAAAAGCAGGAAGAAGTGCTTGCAGAGACCGATACGATGCTACCGGAAAGCCAGACGAGACTGCATGATACTGTGCGTGATGTCACAGCGTTTTTGCAGGATAATAATGAAGAGATTCAGGATGAAGAGCTCAAGCAGCAAGCGCAAGCATTGGTAGAGGCCGCACAGACTTTGCTCAAGTAGACTTTACTAGCTTATAAGGAACATGCTATTCTTTCTCTCCCAACTTTGTATCAATAAGCTCTACTGGCTATTGGATATCCTGTGAATTTTTGTTGGAGGACAATGTCTTGGCTTACTTGTGGTCATGCAGATGATCATCTTATTACTTGGTAGCTCTAACATACCAGTGCTTGTGGGAGCCTGGCTTCTCACTGCTTCATCAATAATGACTAGCCAGAATGTGTTCAATTAATGGGTACTGGGCTCCTTTAGGATGAATTCGCAGCGGAAGGAAGAGATCACGCATGACTCAATCTTAAACGCGCCGGCGACGACGATCAATGACTCCTGAGTGGAGGACCTTGCATGCTCAATAAGACTTTCGTTTAGCAATAGATGGGGCTCTTTAATATCAGCAGTCGACTTTACCCGTGAAGACACATACCCAAGTTTCCAATCACAAGATACAAGATACGGAGACAGGATATCTACTTCCATGGTATCTACGACTACTGCTTCTCATTAGATCAAGTTCTTGACCTCTCTCAGCATTATTTCATTAAACGAGTGGATCTAATCTAGTGGTAAAGCTTCCCTCAGTTATAATGATAAAGTTGCAAGAGATGAAACGCCTTCGATGCAACGTCTTTTGGAAGCTCTAATCATCAAATGGGCCGTTCGTCGACATGAGCAACTACTTGTATCGACTACTCCTCGTTATCCTTTGTACCTGCTCATTGCCCGTGCATGGTGCCAATTGGGCACAAGTTAGTGGCACGAGGTACACGAATGCTGTCGCGTTGGACAAGACGCCGTGGAGAGCTCGACATGGACACTCGGCAGTCGCGCTCGACTTTTCAGATGAATACATCGAAGAAACAGGAAAGCTAGGTCGATTGTTTGTGGTCGGCGGAGACTCGAGTGTTCAAGGTGACCAAGACCTTCGTGCATATCCTGGAGGCGGGTCTTTGCGTAACGACGTCTGGGCTACAACCGGTATCACGTGGTCGATTCAAACGAGTCCACTGAAGACAACAAAGTGGGGTGATCCATTGCCACGGACTATCGCGAACATGACTTGGCTGCAAACAAATCCAGGAAAGCGACCACCACGAGGTATTACCTACCCGGAATGGATTGCATGTGCCTTTGCACCGTGGGCACAATTTCCACCCAAAGGGTGTGAGGATCCTTCCAAGCCACCTGGAGCCTACCTTGCAGACAACATGTTCTCACCTAGACGTAACTTTGCCACTGTAGCATTCAATAAGGAGATCTACGTCATTGGAGGTAGAGCTCGAGAGCATATACCGCTACCCCAGACTGATCTTCGTGGCGGTGTTACTGGATGGCAGGTCAATATGTCCACTGAAGCGAAAGTCGCTAATCTTTCTCGAAATGTACGTTGGAGGGAGTATACGGTCCTCAAGAATGATGTCTGGAAGAGTAAGGACGCTGGTGCTTCCTGGACATTGGTCACACCTGGATGCTTCATGCCTCAGGCAAACCTGGTGCACAAGGCTGGTGACCGGTTCTTCCAATGCATTGACGACGACCAGTGTGAAGGCGATGCTTCGTGTCAATTTGCTAGTGCTAGCGCGAGTCTCGGAGTATGTATCTGTAAAATGTGGTCACCACGCGAGTTCCACGCAGTAGCAATCCACGATAACGCTTTCTATCTTACTGGGGGATATGCTGCAGTGCAGCTAGGAAACTGTGGTGTCGAAGAGTGGGCACGTACGAGGGAGCCAGGAGAAGAGTTTGCTTGTGGAGGTGGCTATCGAGCATATATGAACGACGTATGGAAGTCTACAGATGGAGAGCATTGGAAACTATTGAAGCTTGAAGCTCCTTTTGCTCCAAGAGGTGAGCATACGCTATCATCCTTTCGATCGTCAATGTACTTGATGGGAGGTAGAACTGGCATTTCGAAAAGCACGAATGGTAACTCAGAGACAGAAGCTTTGCTAAACGATATGTGGGTCAGTGAAAATGGCATCGACTGGAGTGAAGTAACAGACGCAGTGCCTTGGTCAAAGAGAGCGAAGCATACTGTCCTTGTGCTACCTGGATCCACTGATCCGTCTTCCGGAGAGGATGTAGAGGATCAACTACTTTTGTTTTTTGGTGAAAATGAAGAACAAGCTCTTGGAGATGTTTGGATGTGGAAGGGAGAAGGCTCAAATTGGAATCAAGACTACTCTGCTGATACGGAAGTCGCAAAGTATGTCACCCCCTCAAGTAGCATCCATTTCCTGCGTGGCATCACATCAACGCACGTTGCTACTCTCCAGTCTGTCGGTTTGAATCGCATTGAGCAGCTTACGGATATTGACTTTGATCTTACTATCAAGCTACGTAATTTCATGCCGATATGTGACTACATTGCGTTGGCACGAGTCATTTTGAAGACTTGCACGGTGACGACGGACGTGTACGAAGGACAGGAGTATGCAGATATAGAACTAGTACAAGGGAAGAGTGGTACAGCGGCAAAAACCGATGCCAATACCGACGAGATGACAGAGGACAATTGGGACGGTTGTACACACCTTGGTGCTCAGTACCTAGATCCGAACACAAACCGGTGGGTCTGGCCAGATGTGAAAGGCATCGATCAAGTCGATACTCTCCGTGATATATATGATGACGCACAAGAGACGATCTGTCGCTGGCATCCTGTTTCTCGAACAGGACATGCAGCAGCGATCTTTAAGCGCAAAGTCTTTGTCTTTGGAGGTCTGACTGCGCCTGATTATTATGAGAATGACGTTTGGTATCGCATTGATCGACGTCCTCAAGCTCAATTTGTGACTGTCCCTCGACCTTCGAGTTCAGATACCACTTTTACGTTCCGTAGTGATGCAGAAGGTGTCGTGTTTGAATACCACGTGCTCAATATAGTCGAGCAACTTGTGGTGCGAAACTGGACCAAGGTATTGGATACGGTGGACTTTGAGTCATGGCTCGATCAAGGAACGTACAGGTTCCGTGTTCGAGCGGTGGATCCAGCTGGCAACGTCGATGCTACTTTTGAAGCTGGTCGAAACGAGTACGAGTGGACCTATGTGCCCAAGTTGCCATGGGGACTAATCATGGGGTTACTAAGCTTTGTTCTGGTGATTATCATGGGCGTGATCATGGAAATAAGGAAGCGTCGTAAGCGTGCTGCAATGGAAAGATACGCTATGAAACGCATGCGCCGGAAACTCAAGGGAAAGAAGAAAGGAGCGGAGACGGATCCGAATTGGCGTGAAACGTACGATAAGGCAAAAGACAAGAAAGCAGTGAAAAAGCGTACGAAGCTCATTGGTGGGAAGAAAGTAGCTGCAACAAAGAAGAAGAAAGAGGACAAGGTAGACAAGAAGAAAGATAAGAAAGATAAGAAAGACAAGAAAGAGGAGAAGAAGAAAGTAGATAAAAAGAAAGCGGACGACAAAGGAAAAAAGAAAAAGAAAGAGGAAAAAGTAAAGAGTGAAAAGACGAAAAAAGAGACCAAGGACAAAAAACCTTCGAGTAAAGTCAAACCAACGAAAGAAAGCAAGAGCAAGAAGAAGGAAGAGAAAGTCAAAGCATCGACGAAGAAGCCAGCATCCCCTAAAAAGAAAGGCACCAAATGAAATGCAACCAAACTTCAATGTTCGTAACCGTTAGCTGTCAAATGTTATGTAACCTGTGGACCAGGAGCCTTCATTTTCATACTTTTGCTCGCTAGCGTTTGGCTCGCAAGCTCTACTTCTTCTAACTATGTCCGCATCCCTCGCTGCCGTACCTACGAACCGCCTTCTCCAAGAGCTGGAGAAGCGCATTGACTGTGCCAACAAAAAGGAGCGTCGTACCATTTTCATCGGTACTGCTAGACGATATTCATTTCCATCCAACGTTTACTAAACGTATTTGACCTAGGTCCTCCTGGCTGTGGCAAAGGAACGCAGTCTCCTCTCGTCAAGGATGAGTACTGCTTGTGCCACTTGGCCACGGGCGACATGCTCCGTGCTGCCGTCCGTGAAGGTACGGAAATGGGCAAGCAGGCCAAGGCCAAGATGGACGCCGGTGAACTCGTGAGCGACGAGATCGTTGTCGGCATCATCAAGGACGCCATCAAGGATCCGGAATGCCGTCGTGGGTTCATCCTTGATGGTTTCCCCCGAACCGTCGTGCAGGCCAAAAAGGTAACCTGCTGTTTATGTGAAAGGAAACGTGTATGCAAATTGACAGCCAATTCGTAGCTCGATGAGATGCTCGCGGAGGAAAACACGCAAGTCGACCATGTTGTTAACTTCAACATCCCGGACTCGGTGTTGAAAGACCGCATTGCCGGTCGTCGCGTCCACCCGGCGAGTGGTCGCAGCTACCACACCAAGTTCAACCCACCTAAGGTGGACGGTAAGGACGACATCACAGGCGAACCGTTGATCCAGCGCAAGGACGATGACGTTGGCAAGTTGGCCACTCGTCTTGATGCTTTCCACCAGCAGACGCAGCCGGTGATTGACTTTTACAAGTCGCAGGGCAAATTGGCGGACGTGAACGCAAACACGGCTATGAACAACGTGACGGAGCAACTGCGTGCTAGCCTCGGCCGCGAATAGACTGTTGTAGTCATCTTCCTAGAGTCTTCTTTTCTGGAAGCTTTTGCTAAGTTTTTAGAAAGAAAATCAACTCGATTGCAGTATCATTCTTTTTCTTTTGTTGTAGCGATAAGGATTCGTAATGCTACTTCAGTGGACATGAAAGCCATCCACAACAAAACATATCATGGCATCCCCCGTCCTCACGGCGTACTTGGCGCTCTACAACGCCGTCTCGGCGGCTGGATGGGCCTACGTGCTGTACCTGACTCTTGACAAGGTCTATGAACAATATACGATCGGTAGCGACGTCGAGTCCATTGCTCTCGTCGTCTACCGAACGGTCCATGTTCCTCTCCAAGTCGTGCAGTCCGCAGCGATGATGGAGATCCTGCACTCTCTCCTCGGATTTGTCCGATCTCCAGTGTCTTCTACTGTCATGCAGGTAGGCTCCCGTCTGTGGCTTGTATGGGCCATCAACTACCTCTGCCCTTCGTCTCGTGCCACCATCGGTCTGCCCATGATGGTCACGAGCTGGGCACTCGTCGAGGTCCCTCGCTACTCCTTCTACACGATCAACCTGTACACCAAGCCGCCAGCTTTCCTCACCTTCCTCCGTTACCACCTCTTCATGGTGCTCTACCCTTCCGGTGTCCTCGGTACGTCTCCTATCACTCTATTGTCGATCTCCATGTACTCATATATGGTACAGGTGAGGTACTCTGCATGCTCAGCGCCCTCCCGGATCTCGAGACTGGCATCTTCTCTGTCCAGATGCCGAACAAGCACAACATTTCCATCTCACTGTACATGCTCGTCATCCTCACGCTACTCGTGTACATTCCCGGCCTGCCCGTCATGTACTCGCACATGCTCGTCCAACGCAATCGTGCGTATGGCAAATCGAAGAAAGAGTAAGAAAGAAAACAAAAGAAAAGAGTTTAGGAAACAAAATTGTCTTGTCAATATCACGCGTAGACACTTGGACGTCCATCACAAAAGTATTTTGTACCATTCCGACGTTAAAGGGTAGGCGTAGCGCCTGAATCGACTCGTAAGAGACTCTCTGGATCGTCTTCTTCACTTAAATTCTCCTTGACTTGATGCGAGATGACAACGACGACGGCGGCAAGGACAGCGACGCCACCGAGAATCGAGAAAGCGATCGTCTGGTTCAATCCAGACTCATTCGCTTCTGCCTTTTGCTGAGCTCGGAAAGCATTGTAAGCTTCTTCCTCCGACATGCTCCGGTACGAGTCATCCAATTGACTCGCAATATTTTTATACCACGCGTGTGCCTTGGCGTTCGATGCTTTTGTTACGGAACCAGACGAGGCAGACGATAACGAGTTTGAGTTTCCACTCGATGACTGTGCTGGCGACTCGGCCGGTGTATTCGTTGGCTTCAGCGGTGGCACTGTCTGCTGGTATGTTGATGCCTGTGACGGTGGCGTCATCTCTTGCCGCTCTGGCTTGGATGCTGATTCGTCTGCTGACGACTGTGCTGCCTCTTCAGACGACTGTGCTGCCTCTTGAGACGAGTGGGAGGTACTAGTACTAGACGATGATGCATCGGATGCAGGAGGTACAATGATATCTTCTGAGACAGACGAGCCACTAGCTCCAGTGGCACTCCCAGAAGCTTGCTCTGGTGTATCCGGAGAGACTTCTGGTGTATCTTGCGAAACTTCTGGTGTCTCGGGAGAGACCACTGGTGTATCTGCAGGGATTACAAAAGTGTCGTCAGGGACTTGTGGAATGTCCGGAGATACCTCTGGAGTATCCGGAGAGACTTCTGGTGTATCGTTTGCGGAAGGAGCTGGATCCATATCGGAGGACTGAACTAAACTTGCTTCAGATGATTGAGATCCATTCGCTTCGGACGATTGAGATGCATTCGTGTCAGACGATTGGGATGCTGAGGCATTCCCAGAATCGGGCGGAACAAACGGAGGGTCCGTCGGTGCCATCGACGGGGTGTCCAATCCATCGGTGAGGATGGGCCGGATCACGTCCTTCGTGGCATTCAACACATTTTCGACCGAATTTTTAAGATTTGCAGCATTCGCGAGCACGGAGCCTGGGCTCTTCACATTGGTGTCTTGGCCACCAGCCAAGTTGCTTACTATAGACGCTGGGTAGCTGGACGAGTCCTCCTTCTGCTGTGCTAAAGAGTGTGTTTCGCCCGTAAAGGCGCATACAGCCAGCGCTACGGCATTCAGGTAGAAAACCCACTTCATCCGTACGGTCGAAAGAACTTCAGTGCGTGAAGGCAAGTCGGAAGTTAGTCTCCATCACTTCATATTACGCGAAAATGGCTGTTGCGTGCACACAACAGAAAAAGGGTGTTTTTAATCACGAAATACACAACGCAAGTGAATCAGACGAGTACGTGCAGTACAAAACGGTGTCTTTATTCCAGATGGGAAGGCAGATGTACTCACTACTTCCTCCATTGACTTGACTTAAGTATACCCGCCTGACGTGTCGCCCATCACTATGCCGTCGCTCGATCGTCTGCAGCAAGGAAGACCTAAGGCACTATATCCGCTCGTAGGCTTCATCAATCCAAACTGTATCTTATTCCACCTTTTATTGTGGTATCCTAGCTATGACGAGATGTACAACTACCCACCAAGGCGCGAGTCCACCGTCGTCTTCTTCCGCCGGCGTTCTAATGAGAAATCATAAATTGACATGGTGATGGTACAGATGGCTGGCATACAAACATACTGATTAAAGGAGAGCTGGTCGTTGGTACGCCACTGGATCGCGTCGATCCGTTGCCGCTCACGCTGTCGAGCGGGAAGGACCGACGGACGTCCGACGGAGGCTGGAGACGCAAGTCGCATTGCTTCCGCTCTAAACTCTTAAGAGAGACATGGATACGACTTCCACCTAAAAGCGTCACTTTCACACCATCCGACTGCACGTCCGTGAGCTCTCCATAGAGCTCTTCCTCGGATAGTTTCGACGTCACGATCACACGATCGCCTGCCTTAATCCGGCGGGATGCATCACTACCTAATGCAATCGACTGTTCCTGTTCCTGTAAGATGACCGCCGGCGTTCCTCTCCTAGACGTTCGTCGACCACTATGCTTCGTAGTAGATGCTTCTTGCGTATACTTCTGAATGCATTCCACTTCTCTCAGCACTTCCTTGGCAATCCGTTGGGCGGATGGGATGCTATGCACGAGGTGCTGGAGATTAAAAATCTTTTGATTTTGGGCTAAGGAAGTCTGGATTTCAGCTTCTAGCTCATCCTTCTCCACTTCCATCTTGTCAGGCTCTGTATCATTCACATCTAAACGCTTTCTCGTTCCTTGTTTAGCTTGGTGAGAAGGATCGAGCCGTCGGTCGATATGACGTAGCTGGCGTCTCGCCTTTGCTAGCATCCGTCGACGCAGCCTCCGACGTTCATCCTGAAAGACATCATCTGCTTGCTGTAATTCATACTCCAACTGATCATACCCGTTCTGTTTATTCAAATCGTGATGCACTCGAGCCGAATCAAGCGCTCGTTTGCGCTCCTTCTCGAACGGCCGACACTGCGCAATATACGCCACGAGCTCCCCACTCCGTAGACTATCAAGCTGACCTTTTGCTCGGTCTATTTGTTCCTGATAGATCTGTTTCTCTAGCTCCAATAGCTCTCGTACATTCAGCCCACTCGTCCGCTCCGTCGCCATCTTCTCTTCTCATCTACTTTCATAATAATGCGCATATTAAATGAAGATATACCCTTTGTCCTATTATAATCAAACACTTTTCTGTGTATCAATACACGTAATAAATAAAGACATATATAGTGTCCTGCTAAAAACAGATACTCTTCCTCCTCGGACTGACTCGGAGCACCCATCTCTACCTCTACTAGCCATCGGACGTGGGAGAATGAACTTTCATTTTCTTCTAGCAGCTCTAGTAGCTGCTACAAGTACTACCTTGACACTCGCGTCGGAATCTACTTCTGGTAAAGCGGAGCATCTAATAGCACAAGGAGGCGAATGCGTACGTCTGTTCCATAGCCAAGGAGATATTGGTTGTCGGAGCGTCTCGGACGAAGAGATGGCACCTCTCTACCCTGTACGTACAAAGGACGACTTGGATACGTTCTTCCAACAAGCTTCAGTGAATGATAAGCATGCACTCGTCTTGCCAGAACACTTACTATCGTCTCAAGTCTATGACAAAGGCCGAGACGTGATTGCCGGTCTCTTCGTTTATCCGATTTATGGAAATCGTAGCTATGAAGGTCTAGACGACCATAAGCTCTCGAACGTCTCGTATGCTTCGACCATGCCACAAGGTCATGGCAGTCCAGACGCTAAGCTCAATCCATTTGCATCGAAAAAAGTCGAATGGAATCCGCAGGGTAGAGATCTACTAGATAAATCCGTTCCTTTTCCAGTCGTTCTTTTACAAGATGAAAAAGTAGCAACAGAATATCTCGATCGGGCTGATACAAACGTACAGGATGGACCTGGCGCGACGTACAAAGCCTATATGAAGTACTACTTTGGTCCGAAAGAAATGAACTCCACGACATGTCTGCTCTTCCGGAACATCTACGGCACGAGATCCCCCAAATGTGATCCGATCGGTGGACAAAGCACTTTTGCCTATCGTGGACCGGACAAAGCCAAGGACGTCGTCCTCGTCATGGCATCCATGGATGCCACAGCACTCTCCCACGTCCTCACGCCAGGCGCAAACGCCGGCGCCTCCGGTCTCGTCGCGCTCCTCGCAGCAGCCAAAGCGCTTCAGGCCATCCCGGACAATAAACTTGAAAAACGTCTCGTCTTCACGACGTTCCAAGCTGAGAGCTACGGTTTCGTCGGCTCCCGTCGCTTCTTATCTGACCTCAAGCACTTTCAGAAGAAGGATGCATGCAAGCATCCAGTAAAAGACTCTTCCTCGATCTTTGGCAGTCAGTTCTGTACCCAGCCAATGCTATCGAGCACAACGTTTGCCGATAAATTGTCACTCGACAGCATCTCGTACGCCATTGCAGTCGATCAAGTCGGTCGTCTATCATCTTCGAACAACTTCACTTTGCATTTGAATCCAAATAGCAATACCTCCTCCAACCTCCTCGATACGATGCAAAAGGTCCCAGGCGCTAGTTCCCATAAAGTATCTTCAGGATCGACGAACTCTATCCCTCCTTCTCCTCTACTTTCATTCTTGAATGAAAAAGAGTATGGAGATAAGAAACTAGTCAGTGGTGTCTTCACTGGCTATGACGATGCATTCGTCCAAGGCATGTATCACAGTCGTTTTGATACATTAGATGCCGTGGACAGTCAGAACGTCGTGAATGCTGCCCAGATACTTGCTGAAACAGTCTTGACATTAGCGACAGGAAACGATTCGAGTAGTGACGTAGACAAGGTTGTAGTGGACAAAGAACTAGTAGAGAACTTGATGACGTGTGTCGTCAGCAACTGGACGTGTGATCTCTTCACAGAGTACACGCAAAGGTTCTTGGAGTCATCCATCGAGTACATGGGACTCACAGACACTTCCCAACCGACGTACAAGATCCCAGCGACCTTGTACGCTGGTCCGATGAATGACGACCGGATGATGCTTGTACGAGAGCTATCGGGAGATGGACTCTACCGGACGATGCTCAACGACTCGTGGTCGGATGATAACTACGCTATCAATTTGTTCCCGAATGCCTACGAGATGTTCACTCGAGCCTTCTTGGCGTCTGCGATGGCGCCAGGGAAAGATGTCGGGAGTAAGAGTGATGCTGGTGAGTGCACCAAGAGTCAGGATTGCGATGGGCATGGCAAGGAGTGCGTCTATCCTGGCGTTTGTGCTACTCAACAAGCCTTCTTCCATGAAGCACTGTCTCCTGGTCTCCAACGCACTGACCAGTTGATGGAGTTCGATGTCATCGATGACTCCATGCCACTCTGGACGGAACCGACGTGGGCAGCAGACATTGGTTCGTACGTTTTCCCGGATCCAGGGCCAGTCGTCGGATGGGTGGCACTTGCTGTCGGTGTCGTAGTGACGATCGTAGGTGTCTTTGCTGCTCGCTTCGTCCTTGGCGCCGTCGAGAAACGGAAACTGCTTTAACTTTCTTTGAATACAAGACAAATGACAAACGCATTCGAGTGTTGCGGAAGAGTTTCGTACATTGATAGACATGCCTAGTCTTATGTGTCTACTTGCTGGTCATCTCGATCTCCAGCTTCCAATCCGTCCAAGTTTCCAAGTTCGCCACCTTGGAAGTCAACATCTGCTCCGTCCATAGGACGAGCACCCATTGGAGCAATGTCTGCTGTGCCATAGCAAGCACAGTCTCCTTCACAAGCAAAGCATGCGACGAGGACGATGGACAGGAAGAAGAGGAAGAGGACCATGTCGGTGTAAAAGAAGACCATGCCTTGCATGTACTCGTCTGGAGATAGTCTCTCGTTCATGCAAAGAGCATCGTAGGAGAACCACATGACTAGCAACAACGTTCCACCGAGAGAAATGGCTAATTCGATCGTTGTCACTTGACCTTCTAAAGCTGTAAAGTAGATGATTAAAGCGACAATAGCTACAATCGTATAGGACGTCAGGAGGAGTGCTGGGTACGTAATAAGGTGCTTCGAAGACTGAAAAATTTCTAATGTCTCTTGGATCACACTATGCTCATCTTCTACGTGTTCATCTTCTGAACCTTGCATTTGGACAACTGCATTCGGCTCGATCTCATGATTTGATTTTTGCTCCTTTGTGGATTCTATAGGTTGTGATGGCTGGATCTTGGTTCTAGTGATCGTGCACAAGACCGTCGTGAGGCCCATGATACCTAAGAGGATGCAGGAAATGAATGCAGTTGCATTTGCATCGAAATACGCATCACAGCCGGCAAAAAAGACGCTTTGGAAGAGCGTGTAGATGACGAGTACGATGAAATTCCAAGGATAGCGATACTTTAAGAGGTAGAGTGCGAGGAGACCGGCAATCATGATGGCGAAAGCTCCGAACAAGTAACCCAGATCACCAGCAAACGTTGACTCAAACCACGATTCAAAAGGATCTACGGATCGAAAGACAGTCAAGAGAGCTACGACGGTGAATAGTTGGAGTGTGAATAGCATGAACAACTTGCGTCGAAACCCTTGCTGGATTTCCACTGGCATATGGATGACTGCAAACGGGTCATCCAGAAGATTGGATCCGGTTTGAAAGACAGAGAGCGAGATCACCGTCCGTGATTCCATCAAGTTGGACTCAAACTGTCGTTTGATAGTTTCAAAAAACTTTTGCTCCTTCTCAGTCGCTCCTGTCTCCTTTTGTTTCGTCTTCAAATGATTAAGTAGTATCGTTCCTCGACGATAATGTTGTCGTTGTTTCGGCGATTCATTCGTATTATTCACATCTTTTCGACTCAACAGCCTTGATATTCGATCTGTTAACGATGCAGACCTCGCTTCTTGCTCTTCCGTGATAACATTTACATTCTCTTCTTCCATCTCCCACGTAGCTCGAACCGGTGGTCGGACCTGATCTACATCGTCCGATTGCACATTCTGATCGCCTTTTTTCTCCATCTCCATCATCGTAAGTTTCTACAAAGCAATCTCTATCAATTCACGAGACTACTAGCAACCACAACATGGAAAACGGTCGACAGACAACCTATTAATAGTTTATACTTGAAATCTAGCTACTTTCTACCTATAGGAGCTCGTAATCTGCGATTGGACGAAATACGACACCTCGCAGACACATCTGCGAAACTACGCTCATAGCATTTTCTCCTCCTTGTGCCCATGGACGATTCGAGTGATCAGGAGAAGGAGAAGGAGAACTTTTCTTCGAGTCGTCGACTAGGAAAGAAAGTCTTGCATGAGATTAAGAGCGTCGCGCGTATGAGTCCAGCGCATACACCGAGGGAAAGCCCGACCTCTCCACCAGATCTGAGTGCATCCAAAAGTCCGCTCGAACTGCCCCCGCAGGAAGACGTGTCGGACAGTGACGACGAGAATGAAGATTTACGTGAACAATTTAAAGCACAGCACCACAAGTTCCATACGGATGGGTCGTT
Source organism: Salisapilia sapeloensis (assembly GCA_023334545.1). Taxonomy (NCBI): domain Eukaryota; phylum Oomycota; class Peronosporomycetes; order Peronosporales; family Salisapiliaceae; genus Salisapilia; species Salisapilia sapeloensis. Next base: position 32,372 of record JAADVB010000061.1, read on the forward strand.
AGACATTAAAGGTATGACGTCCCCTCCGAACTCTGGTCCGAAACCCAAGACATGTGCCTTATGCCATCGATCCTTCACGGTCTTTCGAGCGAAACACACTTGCCAGCTCTGTCATCGTCGTGTCTGCGACGACTGTAGCAAGAGTCGAGTGCGACTGTACATGCCTCGAGAACGCAAACGAGGATCGAGACTCTGTGATCCGTGTGCTAAAAGCATACACGCAACCGGCTCTCCTCGTGTCTCGGACTTGGCACCGACGGAGCAAGGGCAACTCGCGCGTCGAAAGTCTCTACCGAACACAGCAGACGCGTCACCTCCGCTACTACATCGTCGAAACAGTAGTGCCGACTTGACGCCTCGCACGAGTGAAGTAAAGGACGAGAATGGCGTCACGAGAGTACGTCGGTCGACGTCGGCGCCATTGCAACCGACGCTAAGCGTGACGTGGGAACGAAAGATAAACACATGGATGAACAAACTGAGTGCATCGGACATGAATGATCCGACGCATCTACGTAGTCGACATCGGCTGCCGTTTCTACTAGTCTGTGGCTGTATCCTACTCCGTCTTGCGATTGCTGATGCACCGATTATCGGCGAATCCTTCTGGCTTGTCGAAACGTTAGACTGGTTTCTATCTTTACGTCTCGTCGTGTCCTACCTCTTGGCACTCATCCTCTTTGATGAGTTCTTTACGCAGGAAGAGAGCCGACGACCTCGACGAAGGAAGAGCTCGGCTGTCCCGACTCGTACGTCACAAACGAATGGGGAACCGGAAGAAGAGATTCAAGTCGATACGGGAGAAGAAAAGATGGAGGAGAATCTCAGCTTTGAGAAACTCGTCTATCGACTTGCAGAGTGCGTCGAACGTCGGACGCCGCAAGGAGAATTGACCATGGGTGCATTCATGGAAGCTTGCAACCACACCTGTAGCTTTGTGCTTGTCTTTGGTCGAGCGACGTCGTTTGCTGCGAGTACCGTTGGCGGGTACATCGAGACTGTGCACAAGAATGTGGCGCAATGGCCCGAACCAGAGACGGGAGCGTGGGATACCATGAGCTTGCGGTCGATCATCGAGCACGAAGTGGACGAACAGGTCGCAACAATCGGTGGCAAGAAGCAACCGTCCTGCTGTCGTTGTATCCTTCGTCTTCTCTGGTTCCTACAGTTTGTCCAAGCATGCATCAAGTACACAATGCTTGAGTCAGAGAGTGAGAACTGTGCTGCTGGTGCGACCAAAGCGTACGAAGAGACATTGGGGAAGAGACATCCGTGGATCATCCGCAAGGGTGTCGTCAGTGCATTTGGTACGATTCCCACTCGCTCGGATTTGATACGGGAGATGCATGTGGATGAACTTCCGGACGGCTTCGACAGTGTCCGGTTGACGCAGGAAAGGATGGAGCGGATTGCGATTGAGGTGGAGAAGTTGATGCAGAAGCATGACCTGTTGGACATTAAATAGACGTTGAATTACTTTCAGTGAACTGACAAGATACGAATCATTCCTTGCAGGCAATGGTCTTTGTTTGTCGATTTGTTTCTTAATAATATCACATGCAAAAGAGAATCCGTCCTTACGCTTGGGGGAACTCTTGCTTTTGGCCAATGGATTTAAGCAGACGAAGAAGCCTTCTTCGTTTCCTCCGCAGCTTCGTTCGTCAAACTCTTCGACTGATAGTCCTTGATCGCAGCCTTAATCGCGTCCTCGGCGAGCATCGAGCAGTGGAGCTTGACAGGCGGCAGCTTCAAGTGGCTGGCAATATCCGTGTTCTTAATCTTGAGCGAATCGTCAACAGTCTTGCCCTTGAGCCACTCGGTCACAACAGACGAGGACGCAATGGCCGATCCGCAGCCAAACGTCTTGAATTTGGAGTTGACGATGCGGCCCTCGTCGTCCACTTCGATCTGGAGCTTCATGACGTCACCGCAAGCAGGCGCGCCGACGAGTCCCGTGCCGACGTTCTTGGCATTCTTGTCGAGCGACCCGACGTTGCGCGGGTTCTCGTAGTGGTCAATCACATTGTCATGGTACAGACGCGTGGTGCCGGCGTTCATTGGGGCAGATGCAACCGCCGGACGGGATGCCGTGAGAGAACGTTTGAAAGCAGCGCGCGCGAGCATGGTTGAGAATTGAAGTTTTCCGGTAGTCTTGGGATGCGCGGAGAAAATCTAAAAGTGAGCAAAAAGCAACGGAGCAAATAGCTCCAGGTCGGACAGCTACAGTTTACTACTAAACCTTTTAATAAGATAATTTTGTGACTGCGTTTACTGATATTGAGAAAGTAATATAGAAAAATGTAGTTGGTAGCTTCTTCTAAAGAGGTTATAAGGTGATAGAGTTGGGAGAAGACGCGTGTGCCCAGCCAATCAAATGCTTGTTAAACAACATTTTTTTCTCGTTTTCTTTCCGTTCCCCTTGGAATTTGCGCAATGAAGTGGCTAGTAGATGGCTTTTTATTGGAAAATGAGCAGGATGATTGCGCCAAATGACTAGTTTAATGGCATAAGAGGAGGATGCGTCGGAGACGTCGGACACGTGCCGGCGATCTGCACTTGACCAATCCCGTCATGTCAGCTGACTAAATTCCGGCGGTCCATGCAAATGTTTGGACGTAACGATGTTTTTACGTAGACAAGTACCAGAGTATACCTCTGCCTAGTTATATGTAGGAGTGGAATATATGGAATTGGGAAGAAATGCATTGCTTAACACGCGCCTCGTGCGTTTACCGTACTGCGTGACGTCCAGTGAGATAAACATATTGAAGTAGCCATAAAGCATTTCATTCGAAACTGTCAAGAAAAAGTCGAATGTGTCATGTCTGAATGGAAAGGTTGTACTGTGCCTAGCATCTTGTGGATGATAGGTATGGTGGTAGGCTAACATGGTCCTTGCATTGCCTTTGCTATTGCTTATGTTAAACATGCTTTGCTACAAATTTGAAATCGTACTGTGTATTCCTTCAAGACGACTTTGGATGAACACAACTGCATCAGGATCAAATCGCACATTTCAATACTGCAGTCTCAGAGTCAGTCACTAGGACGACTTAGATCATATCTAATTCTCTTACCACTTCAGCACAGGACGGCATAACGGGACTACTTTCCAATCTTTCGTGTGGAGATGTATCTCAATTACATAATGGAGATGCTTTAAATGAGGTAGGATATGAATACTGGAAGCTTGATCTGCTATCTCTGAATCTACATCTACAAAGGAAGCAATGCTCTACGATCAACTTGCATATCATCTACACCGAAAGCGACAGCAAATACATGTTACCAGACATCTCATTCTTGACTCTTGTCTTCCTAGCATACAAATCATTCACTGCTCCAACAAAACACTACATGCACACTCGATCCATTGCTTTTATATCCAAACTCCATTTCGTTCCTGTCTAGCGTGAACAACGCAGCATACCGCTGGTACGCTGTACACGCCACCAAAGCACTGCAGTAGATGAATATAGCACTACCGACACAAAAGCTAGACAATATTCTCGAGGGAACACAAGACGAATATTAATACTCCAGTCCTCAAACTTATCGTCTAGCATCAAGTGCGACGTATTCATGTCATTTCGCTGTTCGAATACAACGGCGCCATCTTCGTATCTGCGACTCACATACAAATTCCAAGTCAAACTCGACTCGGACACTTCACGAAAATGGACATTTCACGGAGTATGAGCTCGCCGATGGCCTCCTTGCACTCGCTAGACCGACCTCTACGTCGAGAGAGAGACCCGGTATCCTCTTCCCAGCCATTTTACCCACCCATCAGTAATAACCGCATCCAACACTGCAGGTGAGCCTCAGTGCTTTCTCCTTCCTCTTCTCCGAAATGGTCCAATACATCCAAGGTCGCGTCCAGAACATCTCCGATCTAGAAACTCGGTACGCCTCATACTCGGACGTCTACTAGAGTATATGCCAATGTAGTGTAGACTCGACGAAACAGGCTTTGACGTCGGCGTTCGTGTCATTGAGCTGCTCAATTATCGTGAAAAGTCTAATCGAGACACTCGTCTCTTGGGCATGCTACAAGTACATTTCATCCGTCTCTCTCATCTCTACCTTTTCTTATCAAACCTACATAGTTCATCACGTCCACAGTCTGGAAAAACCTGTTTGGCAAAGTCGCTGATTCCCTCGAACGCAGTACCGAGAACGAAGACGAGTACATGATCCACGAGTCCGAGCCGATCACGAATACCTTTGTCTCAGTCCCGACAGACCTCGGGGAACTCGATTGTGCAGCGTACATCGCCGGTATCCTCCGAGGCATCCTCTCTAGCAGTGGCTTCTCAGCCCACGTCACGGCACATGCCGTCGACAGTGCACAGCCAGGAGGCTTACGAGAGAAGACGGTGTTCCTCATCAAGTTTAGTGACGATGTCTTGCGTCGAGAGAAAGTGTTAACCTAGCAACTTGGTCTAAAAGACTCGAAAGCAACGTTTGTTCGTGTTTAAATATCGAGTCTACTCCATGATCGTGTCTTGCGTTGATGGTGTCTGCCACGTCCCATAGTCCGGACGTTCGGCGGCGGCATATTCATCTCGAATACTCTCGACAACTTCTCTCGAATCATCAAATTCATCTAAACTATTCGCAAACATCGGCATCTTGCGATAATTATCAATGAACGCATTATTCTTTTTCAACCGATCGTACTGTAATAACGATTTCTTAAACAGCTACAAGTAGATGAGTACTTTTGCGTTCGACATAGGATAATATGAAAGAAGAGGACGTACTTGAGCGATACTCGTGTGATTCGCGAGCATTAAGCCACTGACTTTATGTGCCGATTCGACGTACGGAGACTTTTTACTCAACGCGACTTGGATGGATGCTGGTCCCCACGGAATGAAAGTCGCGAGCTTACGCTCACGAATGCGCTGGAGAGACTTGTGGACTTGCGTCGGATCCACGTCGCCCTGGATGACGTTTAGAATCGACATGTAACACCCGGTCTTGGTGCTCGCGGACACCATAATGTTCTTTGGCTGTAGTAAGCGACGCATTACATCTAAGACAGACGTCTTGCGGACGACTTGAGACGTCTGAGTCTCGACTGTCAATGGCGTGTATCCTGTCATGAGGAAATGGGCGCGTGGCGTCGGAATAAGCGATGCCACTAGACCCACGAGATCGTTATTCATGTATCCTGGATATCTCAAAGTCGTTGTGGATGCTGCCATGACAGTAGAGACGAGAGAATTAAGCTGCGAGACGGTTGGGTTGGATAGACGCAGTCGATCGACTGCGATGCGGTTCAGAGCAGTGTTATCTAGGACGACGACGCAGTCTGTGTTTTGAACTAAACGCTTTAACGTCAAGACAGAGTTGTATGGCTGGACGACCACGTCGCTCTGCATACTGCCTTGATTCGGAAAGACAGAGTATGTTTGTATAAGCTTTTTCGGAAAATGATCGTTTAACTGTTCTAAGAGATATGAGCCCATGCCGGAGCCTGTGCCTCCAGCGATGGAATGGCAGAGGACGAAGCCTTCGAGACTGTCGGATCCATCAGCCTCTCGATCGATCATGTCCATTAACGTATCATGCTGCCTCTCGGCCTGGTCATACCCGGATGCCCAGTTATTTCCAGCTCCACCACCTTCTTGAGAGACGAAGAAGTTTTCTGGATTGTACAGATTCTTATATCCAGATGACTGGATCGAATTGATGACACGAGGCTCGAGGTCCATGAGCAATGCTCTTGGAATATAATGCTCATCATCTGCTTGGTAGAAAAACACATCCTTTCGGTCCTGTCCTGGGACCGCATGCTCTTCCAACTTACCTTCTGGTGAGATGCCATGCTCCGTACATAGCTGCTTCCAAAACTCCATGCCTACTTGGTTGCCACATTGGCCAGCTTGCAGCGTAATAATCTCTCGAGGCATCCTACCGTCTATCAATCGACTTTTCATGCATTTTGGTCGTTCATTCCTTCTTTTCATTGGTTTAAACTAGTTCTCTTAAGCGTAGTTAACTGGTAGAAATAAGTATGTCTGGAACTGATGTTGATTGGATAAAATGAACACCTCCAATATCTGATATCGAATAGGATGCGTCGGAGATCGTCGGAAAATTCGAAGATCGAGCAATCGGCACAGCAGAAAGCATCCAGTAGTCAGCATGAGCTCCTTAAAGAAGAGTGGACCGACGGCCATTGCCATGATGAACATGGGTGGGCCGTCGACGTTGCCAGAAGTCCAGCAGTTCCTTACGAACTTGTTCCAGGACCCTGAGATCATTCCCATGGGCAAATTCCAAGAACCATTGGGTGCGTATGTGGCCAAGCGTCGATCACCGAAAGTGGCCGACCAATATGCTCAAATTGGTGGCGGATCACCGATTCTAAAGTGGACGAATATCCAGGGTGAAGAAATGTGCAAACGCTTGGATAAACTCCGTCCAGAGGTATGTCGAGATTGCATCCGTGTGATGATGTAAACTCATACAAAATGATAAATTATTAGAGTGCACCGCATAAACACTATGTCTTCTTCCGCTACGCCAACCCATTGACAGAAGTCTCTCTTCAGAAGATGAAGGAAGATGGTGTCCAACGTGCCGTCGCGTTCTCCCAAGTACACTTCATCCATCTGACATACATTCATGATTTAACGACCATCACTCCTAGTATCCGCAATGGTCCTGCACGACAACCGGATCGAGTATGAACCAGCTATGGCGTGAATTGGATAGACTCGACATGACGGACAACTTCAAGTGGTCACTCATCGACCGATGGAACACCCACCCTGGCTACGTCTCGGCCGTGGCAAATCGTGTTAAAATGGGACTAGAGCAGTTTGCGCCGGAAGATCGGGATAAAGTTGTCATCATGTTCTCCGCCCACTCTGTCCCGATGAAAGTCGTGAACAAAGGAGATCCGTACACCAAGGAAATCGCCTCGACCGTCGAGCGTGTCATGGAGCAACTTTCAGGCAACAATGCCCACATCCTGTCGTGGCAGTCCAAGGGTATGTCCTCTGCAATTAGATTTCGTACGAGATAGATATTCATACTCTCTTCTAGTTGGCTTCTTGCCATGGATGGGACCTAGCACGAGTGACACGATCAAGGGACTTGCTGAACGCGGTCACAAGTACTTGTTTCCTGTATTCAACAACCTTCCTATAAGCTTCTAACGCACTCGTAGACACGTCATGGCTGTCCCCATCGCCTTTACTTCGGACCACATTGAAACACTGTTTGAAATCGACATCGAATACGCGGAAGAAGCCCAGGAAGCCGGCATCACGGTAACTCTCTTCCATCATATACTCCAGGAACCTCCTCCTAATATGTTACCATATACAGCACTTTAAGCGTAGTCCGTCGTTAAATGACGAGCCACTACTCTTTGATGCGATGGCAGACGTCGTGAAAGACCATTTGGACAATGACCGGCTGCACTCGCCGCAGTACCCTCTCAAGTGTCCTCACTGCACGAACCCCATGTGCCGTAGCATCAAGAACCCCATCAAGCCATACAAGTCTCCTTTCCAGTCCTAAGCTCGTCCTGTCTTGACGTGAGAATACACGATCTTGTGTCTCGAATCTTCTTTTGTTTTCTTTCGTACTCTTCATTTCCTTCCCTTTGATGCTAATTATAGCCTTCCTCTACTTGTATTGCTGCGTTCTATCGATATGACAGACACATCGGATGTCATGGCACCACAGACGTACTCTATAGACGATAGGTACGTACGTATAATAGGTTGGAGGCTGTCTAGACGATTGACATGATTGTACCATGATAGGAATGAGCATGATCAGTCTACTAGCTCGAAGGAGGTAGTACATCCACCTATCAATACAGATATGAATCCTTACTTATGCTGGTGTCGTAGGATATGGATGTGAATCAAGTGCGATGGATGGAAGAGCAGCGTGCAGCGATTGTGCAGGACGTGATTCAGACGTTAAAGTCTTCTGGGATGCTGAGTCCGACGAAAAAATCTCCTATACGAAGACGTCCGCATGAGTTTGATACGATGCAACTGGAGAAGAATATAAAGAACCTCGCGATGCATTCATTACATGACGCAGGACTTGAGTTTCCACATGTTGCTCGACCTTCATCATCCATGGCACTCACTCTGTCGAAAGCTCAATCCTGTGATCTACCTCGATCGAAAGAGATTGTGGTACCTCAGAAGGAGTGGAGTGTCGGGTATGCTAGACCAATCTCCGAGTCGTGGTCTAGTGAACGTAAACCACGTTTGAGGCAGGCGAAAGCGAATCAAATGAATGCAGATACCTATCAAATGAAGAAGAAACTTGAGAAGGAGTCGAGGAAGGCTTCCTCCAGTAAGCTGCGACTTGGCATTGAGACAGAGAGAGCGACAGGTTTGGTAACGAGACGGATGAGTGAGAAGACACGAGCAGTGTTATTGAAGAGTCAGCAGTTTCTTGATCAGACTAAAGACTACCGGAATGGAACCCCATCTTTGAATGCTAGTAAACATGATGGAGTAGAAGACGATGGTCAAACCCGTAGCACCAGCAGTGCCCAGCAAAGCCCTGTACGAACGAAAGCACGGACTCCAATGCGTAAAAAGTCTTATACACGATCTCAGTCGGAACTTGAGCCTATCAAGTCGTCACGAGATGAAATACAAATTCAGGAAAGCGTTCCTCAGCAAGAAACAGACACCTTGAGATCGCAATCTGCTCAATTTGATTCAGAGATGCTCATTCCTCCTTCATCTGCTCCGACGAATGAAACTGAGTGGGAGAACGAACTAGCTCGACAAATCCTTACTATTTACGCTACCTCTGTAAAAGCAAAGGAGAACGCGTCGAACCTTTCGAGGGAAGGAGCTCGGATTACTCCAATGTCAAATAATTCTTCATCACCTGAGCGTTTAAAGAATAAAAAGTTACAGGTCTCCTGTTCACTTCCGGTGCTCATGCCCTCGCGTCGTACAAAGCCTTCTACACCATCTGTCCGATATTCTTGGGCACCTTCCCATCGAACGCAAGATGGAAGTGTGCTGGTAACTGTGCCCAAGATTCCACGACCTGTATGGCTTGTTGGAAGTGGAGCCGTCTTATCTGTGTGGTGTGCTATCGCGGACGGATTTTCAGACTTGCAACAAGATTCAAAGAGTCCGAAACGAAGTTCCAAGCACTCTACAAAGCCACCAACTATCTGCAATCACGAATTCTGTGAGCGCATGCGAGGGCTCGAAGCTGCTCAACGCTTTGCTCAGTACGTAACTGAAGTAGAAGCGCTATTGATTTCACTCGTCCGAGCTCAAGGTGCTGATGACTTTAGTGCTAAACTCTGGAGACAATTGATAGTGACTTGCAATGCTTTTGCTAGTCGATGCATCAGCTATAAACGTTTCACAGACGCGTTGACGCTTGTTCGACATGCCGAAAAGCTCATTGACAGCACTGTATTAGTGGACAAGAAGACAAGGCGAGAGCTGCGTGCATTTCTCTTCGACACATATGCATTTTACTACTTTAGTAGAAGAAAGGCCCAAGCAGGACTAGAGTACATTATGAAAGCACAAGGACTTCACGCGCAAGACTCGCAGTGGCAACACGTTGCCAAGTGCCATCTGCATGCATCGACGCTTTTGTCCGTATTAGGTCGTCATAAAGAAGCCATGTATTCCTTGATGCAGGTGTTGGAGATGGTAGAAGATAGCACATTGGACGCCGACACACGCATTAAGTCTGAGGTTGCCGACGAGAGTCTTCATATCGGTGCAACCGGAGCTGACTCCGCACAAAAACTATGCCTCGTGGCGGTCACCTACAATAATTTAGCAGTAGAGCGACTACACATGCGCGACTTTGAAGCTGCCCACGTTGCTTCTGACAATGCGAAGAAACTGGCCAAATTATGCCTAAGCTACAGTAATCGATGGTTAACGCAGTTCGAAGCAACGAGTAAATGTGTCGCGCTAGCGATTGCCACATTGATGGATGAAGTGAACAAAGTCACCAACGAGTAGTAAGCAAGTATATCATCCAACCATGTTTCCATGTAGGCGTATCAACAGCGTACAAATTAGAAAAGAATAAATTCATAAACTCCAAGAATATTAAAAAAGTACAAGCAGTAATCACAAAAGTCGCAGAAGTTTTCACATAACACGATATTGTGGACACGAATTACTTTGTCGCGTGGAGCATGAAGAGCGACGGATTCAAGTCGCTTCGGTACTTTGTGAACCGATCACAAGTACTGACGCAATATCGAAAATTCTTACGCACAACATCTCCACTATCTGGTGACGTAAAAGCCGATGTTCGACGTCAAATACGCTCCGGCTTTGACGCGTATCGAGACGTCGAGGACGAGACACTCGTTCGACAGCTTTTGCAGCAATCCAATGCCCAGCTCAAGCAAGTGAGTGAATTAGTCGACTCTGCAGTCGCAAGGCAGCAGCAAGAGTCAAATCTAAAGCACGGCAGTCTCTCTTGGACGGATCCGATGGCAAGTACCGAGCCGACGGAAGATGGCGAGCAGCCAGACGTCCGCGGTCGTCTAGGCGTCGGTTGGCCGTGGAAGAGTGGTCAGCCTCAGCGTCGACTAGAACTAGGTGGCATTAAACGTAGCACAAGAGATAAAGAAGAATAGATGGAATGGAAAAGAAAAATGTATTTCAAAGTGGACTTCATACCACAATAAAAAGTAGTGGCAATCATAATCGAATAAAAAATCTTAATCCGTAATGACACGAACGCCCATGGAAGCGATTTCGTGCATTTTGTCCGTAGCTGGTTGTCGCATGAGCATCATATTGGTCGGAATGTCCATGTTGCGACTAATCCACTCGACCATGGCAGTATCAAAGGAGCCATAGATCGAGACAAAGTCGATCTTGATCGTCGGGTAGATGTGATCGAAGAGACAGACAACATCTTGGAACTCTCGTGGGATCTCACCATCCTTCTCACACACATGCACGAGTCGGAGGCTGTAAGTCTGCTCATTCTTCATTACGTACGACACAGCTTCGTTGATCTTTGGTAAGTTTGGCGTCTTACAGAAGAAGATCAAAGGCGTGCGTTTGATCCGTTCGATCGTCTTGGCCACCGCGACATTACCGACAAAGTCTGTGCCAGGCATACTCGATCGCTCTGGACGTTCGCGATGACGTCGGTCGTAATTGAACCAGAGGTACACTTGCTTGGATACATATAGCACTGCCGTGAGGATCGTCACACGTTCGAGCATGACGTAGACGACGAGGAAGAAGATGGCAAAGTAGATGACAAAGAACTTGAGTGCCTCCAAGTCGTTCATGGCGTTGCAAACGAAGCCAAAGACGACCATGATGAGACAGAAGAGGACGTTTGTCCATGATGTCTCAGTCGCACGTGGCAATTGGTCTCGATGGACCTTGAGGAGGACACATCCCACGGCAAAGGATGCCATGACGCCTAAGAAGGCAAAGGCAAAGACACCTGCGAGGGCATCCACTTGTGCATCCAAAATAAATACGAGACTGGACGCGACGAGGAAGTAGCCGAAGATGATGTAGTGCGCCGTGTTACGGCAATTGTTCTTCTTGAGCAAGAAGCTCGGCATGAGTCGATCGATCGCCAGACGCTGCGTGAGACCAGTGATACCGACGTACGATGTGAGGACAGCACCGGAGAGGACGACAAACGCATCGATCGTGACGAGGATCTCGAGCCACTTGCCACTCGTGACGTTACCCATGTACGCCAAGAGCACTTCCTTGTTGCTCATGATCGTATCGACAGGCACGACTGCGAGTGCGAGGAAGGAGAAGGCGATGTTAAAGACGCTGGAGAAGGCCCACATGTTGCGTAGAGTCTTGGGAAAAACACCAGACGCTTGTTCCTCGACGAATTGAGCTGACGACTCGAAGCCAGTGACACTTAACAGTGCCTGGCCGTAGCCTAGTAAGAGTGCCGTGAGGACACTTCCATCCATGGCACTTCCGAACATGGTAATGTCTGGGAAAGGAGCATTCATGTTATCCATGAAGACACTTGGGTTTTGTACGGCGTAGATGATGCAAAAGACGATGAGAATCGTTAGCGTCAGTGCGTGGAAAGCAAAGAAGAGGAGTGCGACGATGGCACTTTCAGCGATACCGACTAAACACAGACACGCAAAGACAAAGAGCATGGCTACGGAACACAAGACGACAGGCAGTTCGACCAAGTAGTTCACATAGTTAAATGCCGAGACAGCACAGACAACACCCGTCGCGACGTACGACAGGACGGAGAAGACAGCGGCAAAGGATGCAGTGCGTTTAGATGCAGAGTTCATCAGGGCAGTGTATGATCCGCCGTTTAACGGGACGGCCGACATGACTTCTTCCATGATGAATCGAAGGCAGTAGACCAGGACGGAGACAATGACTTGGGCAACAGGTGCGAGCTTTCCAGCAGTGGAAGTCGTTAGTCCCGCCGTGAAGAGGACACTGGATAAAATATCGTTGCCACTGATCGCTGTAGACATCCACTCGCCCAAATTTTCCTTGGACGCATGCATCTCGTCTCGAATCGTATCTCGTTCATCACTCGGACTGTTCACGTGCTTGGCTTCACCACCAACGTTCGGGTGCTGCCAATTTGGAACCTTAAACTTTTGATCGACGACAAGAAGGGAGATGACTCGACTCCGCAATTGTGACGGTGTCTGATGAAAGTCTCCGTACTCGGGTTGGCACACAGTGCCATACTCGAGATCCTGGTTACTGAAGGATGGAGTGGCAGCTGGAGGTGTGAGTGGAGGTCGCGTGTAGACTGGCGACGGCTCTCCACTTTCTAGAAGGTCGAGTCGAAGGTCTTGAGGAGCCATAGAAAGTGAGGATGCAAGAAGACTTGTGTAGTGGATGGCAAATTGCAAAGTGAGCATTCGAGAGGATGGAAGAGACACAAAAAAGAATGGCTTCATGTATCGCATACTTTATTGCTAATAAACTTCCAGCTGCTTTGGGTTTGGCTTCATTTCGATGTAGCCACTTAGGCGCACCGAAACATATTTCGTGATTACGCTGCTAAGGGCGGCTCATCGTCTTCCTGCGGCTGCAAGTGCTTTGTCATGACCGGTTGGAGGTCTGTTGTAGTCTTAGGGGTGGTGCTATGAAGCTTTTGGCGACGGACACCTTGAGCGACCTGGTCGAGCAAAACAGGAGTTTAGACGCACGTAAGTACATAATACAAGCACGTGCGAGACGCATCTCCTGGATATGCAAGCTCACCTGTTCGACTTTTCCGTGGCTAGGAGCACGAGGATGTAGCTTTGGCAATGTTAGTTTTAAGGCTCCTGTCGTCTGCGAACGCTCGGCTTTACCAAGGTCCGACAGGACTTCCGCTGGTAGACGTAGACGAAAGACTTTATTCTTTGCGACAATTGTTACATGCTCGGGATGGACATCGAGGTCCAGAAGAGAGGAGTCGAGAAATCTCGGCAATCCAACCTCAAGATACACGAACGCATCCTCCTCCCACAGTCGAAACGGCCACTTGCCTTGATTGCACTGACGCAAGTCACTACCACTTTGAGCCTTGGCCATGGCCTCTTCATGTTCTTTATGCAAATCTCGCTCCGGTGGAGCATTCCCCTTTCGTCGTGCTTCCTGTTGTTCCTTTTGCTCCGCTAGTTCCATATACATTTCACGTCGAGACTCAGGCGTGTACGGTGCTTTGGCATCGGCATCAAACGCGCCGTTTCGCTCTACTAGTACCACCTGTTCTTCATGTATCTTCTTCCGAGCTTCGTCTCGCACGTGCTTCTGACGTGCGGAGAAGACTTGCATGGCTTTGATCCGATCCCCTCGCGTGATCTCTTTACCGTCCAAGATGGATACGGAAGGGAGAGAGGCGATGACGTAGTCTCGGAACCCATCCTCCCACTTGGATTGCGCCGGGTTACCGAGTAGGTACAACTCTTGAAGATGGGGCAATCGCTTCAAGTGGTTCTGTTAGATGGAAACTTAGCGCACATGGTAACCTAGGTACATTCAGGACGCTTACAATGCTTTCTTCGAGCGTATCGAAATCAATGAAATTGACCGTGAGATCCAATTTCTCGAGAAATTCACAACTTTGCAATCCTTCAATCTTACGAATGTTATTCAATGCGAGATTCAAGTATCGAAGCTCCTTTAAATGTGTTAAATTCTCGATCTTCTCAATGATATTATTCTGAAGATACAGGATACGTAGTCGACGGCAGAGTGTGCCAATGACTTCGATCTTCTCCAGTTCTTCCTGATGCAAAGACAGCTCTTCTAGCGTCGACACGATCCCTTCATTATGCTCCGCACGCTTCCGGAGGAGCTCGACCGTGATACGAGGCATCGCGAATGTGACGCTTCACGATCAAATATCTTATATGCGACTATCCATGATCTAGATCCGATATGATCGAAGAATCTCGAAGCTAGACACTCGTACTTGCATGCTTCTCAACACCGTACCCATGTCGCGTACATGTTTGCAGCTGCAGATCCGATTGACATGTGCGATACTCTTCTAAACTAATCTCCTCCTGATTCTCCACTTTCCGCCAATCAAAAACTACAAATTCTATTAACTACCAATCATGACGTGTACGAATGACAGGCTGATAAGACCGCGATTGGCACCGCGATGGCGACGGACCACGAGCTCGAGAACCTGGACGACCCGCGATGGGATCAGAGCACCTTTGCAGGTCGTGCCAAGCACTTCTTCGCGACGACAAATCCCTTGAACGTCCTTGCAACGGACGAGCAACTTGATGATGCGAAACGCAAAGTCGACGAGTACCGCCGAGGTCTCCACCCGACGATGGCATCGGACGAAATCTGGGAAGCCAAGCACCTCATGGACAGCGCTTTCCACCCTGACACGGGTGAAAAGAACTTTCTCCCTGGTCGCATGTCCTTCCAAGTTCCCGGTAACATGCTCATCACTGGGTGCATGATGACCTTTTATAAATCCACCCCGGCCGTCATCTTCTGGCAGGTACCTCCCCCATCTGTATTACCAACTCCACCTTCACTCACACATGTGTAGTGGATGAACCAAACGTTTAACTCGGTTGTCAACTACACGAACCGGAACGCCAGTACAGGTGTGACGCAAGAACAGCTTCTACAGGCCTATGCAGCAGCCTCCACGGCCTCTGTCGCCACGGCCGTCGGACTCAATCGCTTCGTAGCCAAACGACCTAAACTCAGCAACGGCCTCGTTGGTCGACTTGTGCCTCTTGCGGCTGTCGCAGCAGCCAATTGCGTCAACATCCCGTTAATGCGGCAACAAGAGCTCAAACACGGCATCGAGGTCCGGACGCCGGACTCGGAACCGATTGGACAGAGTCGCACGGCTGCTGTCCAGGCCGTTGCGCAGGTCGTGCCGAGTCGGATCCTCATGGCCGCACCAGGTATGTTCATCCCGCCAGTGGTCATGAACAAGCTCGAGCAGACGCCGACGCTGCTCAAGCGTCCGTGGCTCAAGGCACCATGCACGGTCCTTTTGACAGGTTTCTGCCTCAGCTTCTCCACGCCTCTCTGCTGTGCTTTGTTCCCGCAAAAGAGCATCATGAGTGTCGATACGTTGGAGCCAGAGCTCCAGGACAAGATCCGCCAACGCAGCGTGGCTCTAGCAGCCGCGCATGAGGAAGCCCCCGTCGACTCGGGCGCTGCCATCGCATCGTTGCCGGTGACGCACGTGTACTACAACAAGGGACTGTAGTGTGGACAGATAATCGAAACAAGAGGTTTTATTTGTCTTTGGACGTTGGTAGAGATTGGAACGTATTGAGGAACGTGTAGCGAGAGAAGAGAACGAAGAGACGTCTGTACCAGACAAACTGGCTGTAGTGGATAGCCATGGCCTGGTGATTATACCAGGGCTTTAAGAGGGCAACCGTGACTTTGGTAGATGGAGACTGGTAGGACTGATAGGCTTCTGGAATGGCATCTAGTAGACCTACGTACTTGCGAAGTAGTGACTTGCTCTCGAGCATCCAGCCTTGGATGTGCTTGTCGGAAGCTGACAGAGCCATCTTGACACCAAAGTGTGTGTCAATATGGTTTGGATGGCCGGAGATTCCGTAGTTGTCGAATGTGAATACCTACATGGTGCCTTAGTAGATGATCGATTGGATGGTAGTGGGAAGCGTACTGCATCGATTTTATGCGTATCGAGGTGAGATGATACGACTTTGGAGATATGGGAGCGGTCCCATTGCTCTTGCATGCCATCTTGTAGTTTACTGTCCTCTAGGACGTGGATGTTGGACGATGAGACGCCGATGAATGCACCAAGAGATCGTAATTCCTGCTCTCGAATGTCACCGAGACCGTCGGAATTGCCTCTGGATAGACACAGGATCTGTACGTTCCACTGCTGCTCAGTAGAAGGATCTTCGGATTTCTGGAGAAGAGAATGGAGGAGAGGCAGGAAGAACATGCTTTCATCGTCTGGATGACTTATGACCAAGAGAGCGGTTTTGGTGCCATCAGAGGACGAGTTACAGGTTTCTGAATCAGTGGATACTTTTAAAGGAGATTGAGAGCTTAGGTAGACGACAGAGCCTAGAACGAAGAGCACAATGTTCAATGCAAGCAGCATGAACTTGGCTAACTCCAATAGCTCCTCGATGCCCATTTTGTTTGTGGTTTAGATGTTATTTTCTGGCGGGAATGATTTACAATTTTCTATTAACTTTTACAGCTTATGTGGGACAAGAAGTCGGTGTCGTCTAGTGGTTAGGACGTAGCCTTAACACGGCTAAGATCGTGGGTTCAATCCCCACCATCGATACTTTTTTCGTGAAGTTTCCTTTGTTGGCTACAAGCGAAAGAGAAATGCTGCAAATATGCTATCGATAATGTGATCTATGTATAAACGTCTTATGACAATATCTTTTCAATTGGTATGCTTTGTGTGTCCGGGACGGTGGTCAAGCAATTGCACAGTAGCTCGATATCAAATGCAAGCTTAAGACGTAGCCTCAGATCGTCTTGCCTTCCACACTCAAAGCGAAAATCAGTATCTGTAGAGACAAAGCCATTGCTCTGATGGTTATAGCTCCGATGTTTTTAGTCAAACTGAGTCCAAACCATGAAATACAAATACTACCTCGCCTCCACGTTATCTATATCGTAGCAACGCTGCTATGAATGCAGTCTTTGCCAATCAATCCAGTCTCTTTTGACCCCTAGAGGACATTGCGAGACTGATCTCGAGTCGTCAACAAGTAGATATCACAAAATAACTCTTATATATTTCTCTGCGGGTGCTAGAAGCATGGTAAACGTACCCGCTTGCTCCTCAATCTACTCGTGAGTGTCTAGATTCCATCCTCTGACCTTTCACTTTCTAGCTTGAGGTGTGTTCCTACAAACTTCAAGTGGAGATACTTGAAAAGACGGATGGGTTTTTCAGCGAGCTCTCATGAGGAAAGGAATGACATGTAGAGCCTCTGGATCATCCCATGATACGCTTTGGAGTGCGCTCTATCTATCCATGCCGAAATTAGAAATTCGAAAAAACAAAAGTTTTGGTGGCCGACTCGTGATCGCTACCTCGTTGTCCGCATGCTCTGGTGTTCGCTTGGCCCGCGAATTTTCGAGATCATACACAAAGCTAGTAAGTCCAGAATTCGCAACACTTTCCTTACAGCCGGCGTTGTTATTTTGAGTGACTAGCTTTTTGTATATCTCGGAAGAGCCAAGCCGCTAACAAAACATCCTCGAGCGCAAAACCCAAGACAGCGAGCTTGAGTCGGCGACCAAACTTTTGTCTTTCAAATTTTTAATTTTGGCACCTATGGATAGAGCATGCTCGAAAGTATCTAATGGACCAGTCTAGAGTGTCTACAAGTCGTTCCTTCATCTCTAAAAAGATCAAAGTATGTCTATGACTGTTCAAGGTAGATCGAGCACTAGAAGCTTCGATCGCTGTCCGAGATTACCATGCGTGTGCAGTCACGGTCACGAGATCATCGATAGTCGATAGCTCTAGCAAGGATAGGGACACAATGTGCGAAGACAATTCCTACGTTGGTTTAACTTCGTATATTTGATTTTTTATCTGGAGATAAATTGTTGGAGATACGTTTTAAACAGCCCTGCTTGTGTATGCCTATGCCATGCTAGGTGGAATAACAATGTATGCAGTTAAAGAGTAACGAAGATGTCGAATGCGTCATGCAACTTCATATCTTGATCTCCCAATTCTCATATCGTTCCGTCCAACATTTTACTAGGTCGATCAATGACGCAGGAGAAATGTAGGGCATCATGAAGGCCTCACTGCGGTTTGATTTACTTCTCGATATTTACACGCTTGAACGTTGAGCCTAGCTTCATCGTCTCCGGATCAGGGAGGATTAAACTTTGAACTTTTAGATAGCCGTACAAGCTAGTAACGTTGATCGTAGAAACAGCCTACTAAAAACTAACAGACTAACTCCACTGCAAACACAAAGCTTCCATCTTAGCTAGAGACATCCACAGTCCTTCTTAAATAATATTTATTATATTAATTTTTAATAATATAATATAACAAGTCGGTGTCGTCTAGTGGTTAGGACGTAGCCTTAACACGGCTAAGATCGTGGGTTCAATCCCCACCATCGATACTTTTTAAATTTTGATTGACCAGCTTAAAATAAAGCAGGACGTAGTTTGGACATTTTGGCTAATGGAATCTCTTTTTACTCGCGAAAGCTTTACCCGACAAATTGGCCACAGAAGTGCCTCGAATAGAGTGTTGACAAAACCACAAGCATAGACTCCACTCAGCCAGTGGATACTCTTGCCAACTTACAGTATCCTCAATAAATCTCATTGTTTCATTATAAATGCAATTGCTACTCGACTGCACTGGTCCCGTGTGCACTTGGGCTATTACGAAAAATATTAAAAATTAATTGTATTTCGATTCACCAAATGAGCTTTTCTAAAATAATTTAATCTCTACTCAACTTATCTCAAGCAATATACATACACACGGTCATATTGTACATTTCGTCTCTCGCTGTGTTGCAGTCGGTAGCCAAAGCAATTTGCAAATTCCCATGCATCTCCTCAATCACAAGATAATATATTTGACTGAGACGGAGCCAAATGCGTACTTTGCGAGAAATTTGTAGTTTGTATGATCGATCGTAGATACCAGCGACTATTTGATTAATCCCATGATAAACTCATGCGATTTTAAACATTTGTCCATACCAGCTCGCTCTACTATTGATATGACAAGAAGATTGTACGAAGACGTTTGTATACCGTGAAGTAAAGAGTCTTTAGCGCTATTATCTCCATACCTGCAAAGAATATGAGTCTAAAGTCGTGGTACCAGTAGCATATAGGGTCAACATTCAAGTTTTGATGCACTACTAGAGCCTCGAGAATATCTACTCATGATTATACGAAATATGGACAAAGACACTCGACAATACATTGATATAAAATACGTTATACCAACTTGTAAGCGCGTAAATCCTAGATGCATCAGAAACTTGTTTGTCGATGTATTGAGGGTCTATCCAAATCACCGTGGGAATCAAGTAGCACTAAAAATCGATGCTGCCTCAAATAAAAACGCATGCAAGCAGAATAAAGCTCATTGATGCACAACTTGACTGCGGTGTCGTCAGCACTGTCCGTAGCCATCAAAATATTAATATACTACTCTTCGTGTAATAGCACACAGTAGAGGTGCTTACTTCATCGGCAAAGAAAACCAGCACAAATCACTTACTTCATAATCTTAAAAACATAGATTGGTTCTTTACAAAGAATAGATCAAAGCATTAACTTCTAACACAAAGTAGCTGGTACTCAGCTTTTATCGAGAGGTTCGAGTTTATAGCAAAATGCATCGTCAAGTCGGACATGAGAAAGCAAGAGTTGGGGCATAGTACAAATAGTGAAACGCATTCAAATGAGGCAATAGACTGCAAAGAAACAATGATAACATCGTCTATATCGACAATCCAAAAGACAAACTATTCTCTTCCTTAGTAGTTATCTGACGAAATGAGTCCTAAATAATCGTCCTTGATCGTGCCAATCGCATTCTACCATACACATAAGTACTCGAATCATAAATACAGCACAAATACAAAGCTTACGATTTCTGTGACGTCGACGGAGACACCCATGATCTTCAGTCGAACCCCGCAGCCTTTGCGAATCTCCACTTCTCGATCGTCTGAGATCCAGGCATTATTCTCATGATCATACCCGTTGTTCAAATCTGCTGGCATCGCATGACGAGACACGAACACTTGTAACGGACCGACATCGGCGAAGAACCCGAGCTGGTTCACGACCGTCACGACAGCATCGAGAACTTGGTTTTTAAACGGTCGGAACAAAATCGCTCGGTATCGAATGGTAAAGCAAACGAATCCTGAATTATCCTGAATCACGCCTTTGCCAATATCCTCATCACGGACTTCCGTGACCGTAATGACGTAGCCATATTTGCCCATACTCGTCCCCTCAACTTCTTCAATCAGTCTCAAACGAATGATATCATGAAGCTTCGGACCAAAGTGCATCGGATGAAGCAAAAGGTCTCGCGAAAGCTGCTTGAGGAAGAACATATCGGCGTCGTACTCGTCTCCTCGTCCGATCCACAAATCGGTCGTCGAATGCGTGGTTCTCATTGGTTGCTTGTACACTTAAAATGTACCTAATCCATCCAATAATATATCCCCATGAAGTGGCTAATTCTTCGAGCAAAGGACCATAAAGAAGATCGAGATCATGAGCTCTAAGTCGACGTTCTCCGAGACACCTGCGTACAGTGGGAAGCTCGAGTCGGCCAAGGAAGTCGCTTCGGAAGAAGCCCTCATCTATGAGGAGCTGCGTAAAGCCATCGCACAGCTCGAGAGCGTCGTGAAGACGAACGCCAAGGAAAAGCTTGCTCGTCTCCTTCGAACGACGAGCAAGCTTCGTCAGACGCTATCAGTCGCGCAACTGAACAAGGCTATCTCTCAAGCTCTTCCAGATACTAATCCATCGAAAAAATCCTTGTTATCGTACTTGTCTAACGTCGAGACGAAGGTTAACGCCACGACGGATGTGAGCATGGAAGCAGTGAAAACCGAAGACGTCGAGTCGATCCCATCATCTGACACGATCGAAGTCGAAATCTACTTGTCTCTCTTCGTGCTCGCGGCCTTGATCAAATACAGTCTCAGTAAAGAAGCATTAGATGCCACGCTGGCGGTCGTCCAGCGTTGCGAGCAGTTCAATCGCCGTACGCTCGACGTGTTCCAGGCAAAAGCATACAGCTACTACGTCAACGCTCGTGAACAGTTCGCTTCGAGCCGCGTGGAGCTGTCGGATCTGCGTCCCATTTTACTAGCTGCACACCGCACGGCTTGCCTTCGCTACGATGAGACGGGCCAAGCGACGTTAATGAACTTGGTGCTACGTAGCTACTTGCGCGATAAGTTGTATGACCAGGCGTATAAATTTATCAGTAAGACGTCGTTCCCGGAAAGTGTCTCGAACAACCAGTTCGTCCGGTACTTGTACTATGTCGGCAAGGTGCAAGCCATTCAGCTCGAGTATCCGGAAGCCCATACGAAGCTGCTGCAGAGCATCCGGAAGGCGCCGCAGAATACGGCCTTGGGTTTCCGTCGAACGGTCCATAAGCTCGCAGTCATCGTCCAATTGCTCATGGGCGATGTCCCAGAACGCAGTGTCTTTGACCAGGAAGAGCTCCGTGTCGCCTTGCGTCCATACTTCCAACTCTCCAATGTGCGTACATTTTTGATAGCAGGGAAGGAATGTGTATTAACTAGATGATTCTAGGCTGTGCGTGTGGGCAACTTGGTCGAGTTCAACCAAGTGCTAGGACAGCACGTCGACCAGTTCCGAGCGGATGATACGCACTCGCTCATCCTTCGGTACGTGTGATGACTTTTGATCGATAGGAGTGATATTTCATTCGTCTTGTGGTTTCTAGTCTTCGTCATAATGTGATCAAAACGGGCCTGCGAAAGATTGCCACGTCTTACTCTCGCATCCAGTTCTCGGACATTTGTGATAAATTGGCACTTGAGACGCCTCAGAATGCGGAATTCGTGTGTGCCAAGGCCATCAAAGACGGTGTGATTGACGCCACGATCGACCATGCCCAAGGCTGGCTCCAGTCCAAGGACTCGATCAACGTGTACACGACGATGGACCCGCAACTGGCCTTCCAACGCCGTATCACGTTCTGTCTGGACGTGCACAACGAGGCCGTGCGGGTACGATCTGATTCTCTTTCGTACTCTTTCTTTCGCTTATATCTATCGATTACCACTAGGGCATGCGATATCCTCCGGATGCGTACAAGAAGGATTTGGAGAGTGCTGAGGAACGTCTGGAGAGGGAGAAACAGGAAGAGGAGTTGGCCAAGGAGATTGAAGACGAGATGGACGAAGGACTGTAGACTTCGGGTGCTAGACCGTAAGCCAAAGAAAAGAACGGTCTGCCTAAGAAAAGAATTGTCGACTTTATTTCCATTGCGGTATTCGACAAGGTACGAAAGACACCTCTACTCTTTCCGCGCGTACAGAGGCAGTTGGAACCGTTTGCTGTGGTAGACGGACTTGCCGACTTCCCATCCAGGCACGTCCTTCATGATCTGACGCTCGCTCGCCAAAACTTGCTCGTTCTGACGGAGGAAATTGACGTCTGCTTCTGCCTGCAAGAACGACGCGATCGATACGCGACGTTCACGCTCTTCAGCTGCGAGCGCTCGGCGCTGCTTGTTCGTCTGACCCACCATGTAGTATCCGAAGGATGACATGGCAAAGACGCCAAGCAAGACGGCCCATCCTGGTGGGCCACGTCGTGCTGGCAAGTGGCTACCGTGTGCCACCTTGTAGCCTCCAGGGGGAGGCATGTCTTGGTTCGGCGTAGCATACTGCGGCGTCGCCATGATCTAGAAGTAGGAACGAAGAGCGGACCGCCGGGAAGAGCTCGAAATTGCGTTGTCAGCCGCAAAAGCTTGTATCGTGTATCAGCCACTCAATGATTCGTATCTTTAAAATGAACCAATGACCACTATTCTTGAAGATGCTACCCAAAAGAAAAAGAAAAAAGACATTACATTTCGGTCTTTTCGCCAAATAATTCGTGAATGACATCGTAGTTGATCCGCTTGCTCTTCAATTTCTATCATGAAACATAAGCAACACAGCAATAAGTATTACATATAAATCTACATACATGGATGGCATGCTGGGCAGTGTCAGGCGGTGGCGCCTCAGTATCCACCGTCTTCTTCTTGCGTTTCTTTTTCGGTTTCGGATTCGCATCTCCGGCCTCTTTCTTCTTCGCTTGTTCCGAAAGATACTCTGCATTCATTTTTTCCCACAATCTTGTCTTGCGACTCACTTCCTCCTCGGACAAGATTAATCGATCAATCTCTTCATCATCAACGATCTCTTCCTCTGCTAATTCGACCTTTAAATCCGCTTCAATCGTTCGATAAAACGCCTTCTCCCGTTGTTGCCGATGCACAAATCGTTGCGACGCTTCCCGCATCTTTGCCATTCCGACCCTTGCCGCGCGACGACTCGCACGCGTTACCGTTGCCTCATTCGCATCTTCAAAGCCATAATCAAACTCACTCTCGTCATCCTCGTCTCTCCCAAAAGCTTCTTCCTCCACGTCATACAAAGATTGAGTCACGAGATCTCGCACATGCCGTTTCCGATACGCAGCGTCGCCATTGAGAAAGTTTTGAAACGCTTCCTCTTGCTCCCGTCGTTTCCTTTCCACGACATCTTGTCCGTCCGTACTACTCTCCTCTATACTCTTTTCCCGTCGCTTCTGTACCTTTGGTTTCCGTTTCCCTTGCACATCATTCTCCAACAGCAACGCACTCGACTCGGCTTCCAGTGTCCGCATTACTTCTGCCTGTCGATTCCGTTGATAACTTGGTGGATCGCACTCGACACGTGCCATCTCGAGCCGACCGACTTGATCGGCCGTTAACTGTGCTGTCGGTGTCAATGCAAACTCTTCCAATCGGACCTTGAGCGTCCGCTCTCCGATGTTCACAACGTCCATCACATCGTGGAGACTGCATGTCACGCGATGGGATCTGGCGGCTAGTAGCAACGCTGCGCCACAGATACCGGACGGCCGACGCCCAGTCTCGATCCAATCACGCTTCATCGTCGCGACGAGACGCAAGGCCGTGGTGGCAATGGCGTGTGTCTTCTCGCCCAAATGCAATTGCGAGGCAAAGCGATGGATGTACAAGGACGGATCGATAAGCGGTAGATGTAGTTGCAAGAGAGCACATAGCTTTAGAAAGACACCACCGAGGGCGTAGACGTTGAGTTGTAACTTGTCGGCAAAGTCGATGAGCAAGTGGGGAGACCGCTCTCGACGGCAGACGACGTACAGACAGGAGGAAATCACGGTTTGCGCTCGTCTTCCGTGTGTGAAATTCCGCTGGAGGGCGAGAGCAAAGAGACGAAAGGCAGAGTCGACATAGTGGTCGCCTAGACGTAGCATACCGGCAATCTGTCGTATACGCTTCTTTCCATTCGATAGAGCATTCGTTCGTGTTTCTATCCCATAGTTCCGTCCAGTCGGTCCTTTTGTACCAAACGCAGTAGCAGAGGTGGAGGATACGAACTGCCCGACGACACTATGAGCGCCACCACCAGATTCCTGAAACTCGACGGACGAGACGATGTTATTGTCATCGAGAATGGTACCGCAATTGACGCACACGGACTCGCCGGTGACGTCCACGACGTCGATTTCAGTGCACGAGCATGTCGGACAGACTTTCGAGTTCGCAGACATCTCGACGGACGATCTGGAGCGCACAGGCGAAGCACAAGACGAGCGACAGTAGCTGGTACTCCACTCCTTTCGTCTTGTCTGCTGTCATGGTTGCAGGTTGCACGTATGAAATGTTGCACGAAAGAAGTTGCACAAAACACGATGGCGAAAGAAAAGATTCTTTTCTTTACATGGCTTTCGGGCCTGGTGGTCGACGTCCACGCAGGAAACCACCGAGTCCCTTCTGTCTACTTTTCTCCTCTTGCTCATCCAACATGCGCAATCTAGCAGAGTACTTGGTCGGTAGATCACGCAACACACCGTCTTCATCTCGGAATTTCGCAAGTACTTGTCGAACGTCACGTACGTTTTCCATCGAAACGGCACGTAAGAACGGTAGTAGATCGCGTAGTTCATTATTGTTCCGGTCACGACCACTCGTGTACGGCGAGATTGGGATCGCATTCTCTGGCTGTAGTTGATATGCACTCGGATCGTCATCGATCACAAGCACCTTGTCCAACGGACGATTGAGGTTCGACAAGTCTTTCACATGTGTTCCATTCATGTACCGCGTCGCGTCTCGACCGAGTACGTGCAACACGCATTGACTCTGCGGATCCAACTTGGCAACAATTTCTTCTGCCATCGGCTGTGGATTCTGGGAGAAGACCACAACTTCAAAACGCTGGGATACGTCCTTGAGGAACTCGTCCACACCCGGACGCTTAGCATGACGCCATCCATGCTTTCTCTAGATAGATCGATAAGTACATATATCATTGTGTTACATTCAGACGACAACGTACGTCCCACTCGGAATGGACGAGCGTGTCTTCCAGATCGAGCACGAGGACAGGGACTTGAGGCATATTAGCTGGTACTTGTGGAATCGGCCAGTCCTAGTACATGTATAAGTGCATATTCGATCGAGAAGAGTAGAATGAGATAATATACCGGCAACAGCTTGTCATGAGATGGGTCTGTGAAAGGCTTCACCATCTGTGCAACTTCCCTCGCGGCAAAGTTGTACATGCTGCCGAGTGGTGTGGCCGATAAGGTCTTTTGAATCTGCTGCTTGGTGCTTGCATCGAGGACAAAGGCCCAGGTAGCTCCACCGGCAACGCTGCCGGCGAGGAGTGCAAAGGAGATACGACTCGGGAGAGACCATGTACGCACGCTCTTGCCTTGTCCACTTGCACCCTGCGCTGCTTGACGGCGCAATTGATGTCGTTCAGCTCGCGGGATGACTTTCAATGGCACATCACGACCGACAGCATCGAACGTACTGACATTGGAGGCTTCCTGCGAATACAGTCGACGGAGAGCATTGGATGGATTGTTTGCACCTTTGGAAGCAATACGTGCATGGGCACGCAGAAGCAAAATGGGACGCAACATACTGCCACTGCGCTCGATCCACCAACTTTCTTTTGTTGTTACGTCTTGATGCACAATTTCGACTTGATAAATGTATGTCTCGTATAAGAAAACGCATCGACCAAAAGAAAAGAGAACGAAATCTTGCAAAGGTGTAGAACGCAGTATGATACAAATATTAATCAGAGGATGGCTTCGAGGTCCTCTGGCTTGTGGGTGCTAGGTACGGACACATGTGGCTCATACTTGGCATGGACAGAGCAGCTCGTGCTCTCTTCCTGCTCCAACAAGGCACACAGTTCACTACAACAAGCTGACAGGTCACTAATGGAGAATCCGGAAACTCGCTCGACGTCGGCAAACCATTGCTCGGATGGCGGTTCGTCCTGAGAACAGCATTTGGCTAGCACAATCGACGCTGCGCCCCTTACACTCGCATCGTACTGTAGACACAAGTCAAAGCAAAGTAGCGCATGCTCCGAGAAGAAACAAGCGAGCATCTGGACCGTCGTGTCGCATTCGAGCGCGGCCGCGAGAGTATACAAAAAAAAGTCTGCGCTAGGCGGCGAGAGTCGAAAATTTAGCGTGAAAAGCATCTCCTTTTCGAACTTGACGATCGTCTGTGCCGAGTACGACTCTTGGCAGAGATAGACGAGGTCATGGACAGCGATGGGGTCCACCTCTTCCATTTTCGCGGCGATGAAGAAGGCGGTTAATCCGACCAATTGAAAGTCCTCTTTCTTCGTAAATCGTCGCGCTAAAAACCGATCAAATAGGTTGACCGTTAGATACAGTGTGCTCGATTCCAATTCAAAGTGATGATGAATGTCCAAAAGCCAGTCGAGGAGCATCGTTCGCATGCCTCGATTGAGCTCGACCTGGAAATCAAAGTAGTCGTCGTAGAGCTGGTAGACTGAAATCTTGTCCTTGCGTTTCTGGTACTCATCCGCGGCTTGGTCGAATGGATCAAATGCATTGGCTGGTCGAGGGTCGAGGTCGATGGCAGTCCATGAATTATCGAATTCGTCCTGGTCACTTAAAACCGTGGATGCCGTGTCTGTGCGATCGCGTTTTCCTCTTTTCGGAGAATCCCATGGAATCGAAGGCTCGGGTGGAATCACTGTCAACATAATGCGTCTGTGTCAAAGCGTGAGAAAGGAGGAATGAAAACAACGAAGCGATTCCGTGGCGAAATTATCATGTTGAAGTTCCAATGGGACATGTACGGATCCCGATCTTTACTCCATACAAAGTCGTAGACAAAATTCTGTAACGGTAGACACGGCGTATCATGAAAAGTTGTACGTGTGGGTTTCAGCATGCAGCCAACACGGTCCCACGTCCATCAAAAGGAAGTGAATGATAAGCGGTGGAGAAAAGTTTTCGAATACTTGTGCCAGCGAGAAGTGAAAGCAAAGCTTGCACGGTTGCATGAGAAACAGCGCGTCTTCAACGCTGATCTGAAGGAGTCGGCGGTCGCGTCGACTCAAGAGGCGCAGAAGGTTGCACGCAGAGTCGATGAACTTCAGGAGAAACTAGACAAGAGTATATGTGCTGACACATGCATCACCATTCCAGATCTGTGGATTACTGGCGGCAAAAAACATTGGTCCAAAGTATCGTTCTTGTGTTTCTATCCATGCAATTTTTAAAATGTACCCGACACGTGTAGAATCAAGTCCAGTGGATGGTGTGGGAAGCAGATGAGGACGCCGATGGCCGGATCGGGTGGGAGGATTTTAAGCTGGCGGTTATGCGCTGCGAAGCCGACAAACAGCACCTCGAACCGCGTCTACTCTACCACTTTGTCCTATTCCTACTATGCGATTTTGAACACAATTCAGCTGTGCCATGTCTGTGTACTATCATATCCACTTTAGAGGACACAACGATTTAACGTAAATCTTTTGTGACAGTATCCGACTTGAGTGCAGAGTTACGCTGCCATCCTGGAACGGAGAACATTGCAGACAAGATCGATAAAATATTAAAAGATGAGAAAAAAGCGGGCATTGATGTGCACCTACTGACTGTCGATAGCTACCTCCAGCTCATTTACGCCGATCTCCCCGCAACCTTCACGTCCGCTCTGTCCTGATATAATACACAAACTTTACCGTCAATTCCACTATAGCCGTAGTAGAGCTTGAACAGATGCTGTCACTTCAACGTCCAATGCACGCCAATGGAACTTGTATTCGTTACGAGAGCTTTATTGATGTATCTAGACGATCAACTACTTGACTAGATTGTCATCCAAACATTTCTATGAGCCGACGGAAGGCTTCGTCTTCATCAAAGTGGTGTTGACGCAACTCTTGGCATGCAGCAGCGCAGACTGTGATGTCCATGTTGCGTGTTTCGTTATATGTCGAGAATGCCAATAGCACACGTAGTAGCGTGTCTTGATGACGTGGAGATTGGAAGTCGGTAGATACTTGGCGAAGTCCTTCCAAGCGCTCAAATAGAGCTCGTACATTTTCAGCTCGTGGACACCTGTCACAAAAACAGAGGTAGTGCTGCAGATGAGGCGACTGAGAACCTTTGAACAGACGCAAGTCATGGGTTTTCTCCATTTAGATGGCAGTTCTTTGTAAACATTTGTTCGTATTGAATACCTGTCTCTATTGGATCGGAACGAGGTGGCTGTGTCTCTGCTAGTGGAAGAGAGTTGACTGATTCTTCGGATGCTTGAGGCGTTCCATAAAAGCATAATGTAGCAGTGAAAACTTGAGCATCACAAGACAGGTGCAATAAATAGAAAGATATACCTGGTGATGAACCTATCTCGACGTAGCTAGCAGTATACGGACTTTTCGGTTGCTCCATCCAATCCAGACCTGCCTGTTCCTCGACACTCTGCGTCGCTAGACCTTTACCACTCGTCTGTGTCTGAGCTACTTGCATCATGATAGCTTGCTCTTCTTCATGCTCTCGCGTTCCTAAACAGAAATGTCGACGACGAGGCAGATACTCTAACCGTTAATGCCATCAGTCGAACAAGGCACTTGGTAGTACACGATAAACGTACTGCGGCAACAGCAAACTTTCGCTCCCATCCTGTTCTTCTCACTACTTACTGTCGATGCAAAGTCTTTGAATGAAAGGATATAATCTTTGAGTGATCTCGATGTCCGCGAGGCCTGTCCGAGGAGGACAGCTAGCCCTCCTCTTGAAGTTCATTATCAGACGGTACACTATCGGTACTTTGGACAAGAACGACACCAATAATCCTACCATGAACAGCGGCGCGCCGGCCATCCCTCGCGAGAGCCTTAATGAAGACGTCAGTCGTCTACAGACTGTATGGTCAAACGAAATGGTATTTTCGCTTCCATCTATCATATACACACACCATAATTTTAAATCTATGCGTCTCTAGAGTGCGCCAGAGCTCCTGCCATACGACGATGACATTGTGTCCGAGATGCTAGAACAGCTCAGGAATCAAGTAATTCTACATTCATACATTACTATACAACCACCAATAATGAATTGCATGTACTAGCAAGAGTACGTCGATTCGGTGAACGAAGACAAGACTCAATTGACCGATGAGTTAGCTTTTATCAACAAACTCTACCAGGTATCCTCCATTCCTTGTATCTCTCTATATCCATCTAACAGCTCTAGTAGATGGAAATCGACCGCCTACGCTACATGGTCACATCCTACCTGCGTCTTCGACTACGCAAGGTACATACATCTATTCCATTTCATCATCCTCCACTCACCTATAGTAGATTGAAAACCATGCAACCTACCTCTTATCCTCTCCTGAACAGACACAACGTCTATCTCCCAAAGAACAAGATTTTGCTACACAGTACTTCTCCAACTTAAAAACATGTATACCCGATCTAAACCCTGCTACTAGATTCGTCAACCTCGTCACATCCCACGTGAACGACTTGGCTGTGGGCAAAATGGCACCGGAGCATCAATCGTTAACTGCTGACGGCATGGGTACATTTTCCTATTCTTTACGTTTTACACACGAATTAACATGCACGTAGTCCAAGAGCCAAACATCGATCATTTCGTCTTTTGTCAAAGTCATCAGAATCTCGGAGATCTCGTGATTGACGATCGAGGCGCAGAGTCGATCGATTTCCAAGACAATGATCGACATGTCATTCGTTATCGTACGATCCAGAACTACGTTTTGAATCACCAAATGACACTTTTATAATCCGAAAGTATTCATTTCAATTGCACTTTTTGAATTAATTTATCGAAAATGGAGCGAATACGAATTACCATAATGGATTCGTTAAGGCAGAAGTCGCGGAAAAGACGACACCAAAGGATCCTGGCTGCATGCATAGAAGTAAGAAGAGATAGTTACAGATATAGAGGGAAAGGAGGACGTACGATGAGTAGCAAGAGATGAGTGAATAGGAAGATGATTTGGAGACTCTGGTAGGACGTGATATGGACTTCTGGATGTATGAATCGATGGTAAAAGTACATGGCTAATAAAACGTTCCGACCGAATTCAACTGTGCACACGACCAAGTACTAGGCAATACGTTAGCTGCAATAGATAAACTTGGCAATATAAGTCGTCCTACCACAATGGTCCATCCCATTCGTTCCGATCGCACGGCGAGTAAGCCGGTGATACCAGCAAAGATGGCAAAGGCGTTCGTGAGCCATAAAAAGTTAAAGCAGGAGAGAATGCCGACGAAGATTTGAGCCATCGCGAGGTACCACAGTCGCTCGGATCGACGAGCCGTGGCTTCCCACACGTGCTTTTGCTGTTCAAAGCCACCGTAGTGTTGTTTCAAGTAGGTTTGCGACCCCAAGGCAGACCTCGGTCGCCCGCCTTCTAACTCAGCCATTTGATACTTACGGTCCATCTCGTGCCGGTGAAATGGTCGGGTGGACTCAGTGGTACGATGGAGAATATCTTTTGCGGCCAAGACGTCGCAGACAAGACGCGTACGCAAGTGAAACAGTAGGAAAAAAACTGATGGGAATGGAAGAGGAAGGCTATGTTCTACCAGACAAACGAGGGAGATTTGTAAGCGGAAGCCGGAGGATGCGTAGTGAAAGGGAATTTGCAGCCACTGTTGACTGACTTCATGGAAGTATAAGGACGGATGCTACTGGTTGGTGATGAGCTAGGGTATTAGGCTGTGCTTCGAGACATGGAGATGTCACAAGGCGAAGGGATAGTTAGAGTTGAGCTTTTACGATGTAATGGAGATCGTAGCGTTAGTTTATAGATATGTTCTGCTTGGTTGTGGTGACTGGAAGATGGGTTGGATGGATTTGGGAGAGAATGTATTACGTATTGGTATCATGCATGTAGGAGTGGAATGATATTGTTGTAGTCTGACAAGTACGTACGTTGAATCTACAGTTTACGATCCTTCTGTACTCAGTTGAAGCTACCTGGATTCGGAATGTCTTCTACGTCCTGATATAGACGTAATTGTCGATCAAGCAGACATTTCTGGCCATAATATCTTCTAATCTACTTGAACTCTACCAAACCGCCCTTAAGAGTACGACTACGCACGTCGATAGCTTGCATGGAAACCAATTCCGTAGCCTATGTGGAAGTGTACTCAATGTCGAAAGTAACAGCCTACTAGTACTCGTTCACTGCTAGCTTGTAGAACTGTAGTCTATTGATTCCATGACATGCATCCGATAGCTACTATAGAGATCGTAAAGTGCATACATACTGCTCACGTGCGGAAAGTGCCTTCCTAGACTAGAAACATAGTGATGGCGAGGCAGTATTCACGGATACTTTGCTGGTTTCCTAGGACCTTGATCTGCACGACAATCGTATTCCTTTCGACTCATCAACTAGGATATACTAGTGACAAGTTGTAATGATAGATCGGCTACGTCGTGCCGCTTTGCTTCCATCAGACAGACGTATGAATGCATCTTTATCCAAACTTACGTCGTACTGACATGCATTTCATAGACTATCGAGTTGGATACCTCAGCTCGAGGCATGCTCGTCGCCATTCCTCCTACCATCACCTCTACGCTCCTACTCTACTACGCTCTCACGTTCCATCGAGACAAGTTTTACTTTTACAACCGTCTACTCGTCCAATCTTGTCTCCATTCCTCCATCGCTTTCGCTCTGTGGCTTTCATTCATCCAATCCACAGGACAGGTAGCCATCAGCCTATGCTGCTATCATCCCAATCTCTGGTTCATTACCCTTCCACTCGCAACTATTTCTATCTATTCACCTCTACCTGCAGCTTAGTAGACACAAAGGACTTGGTAAACATCATGCCATGTCCATTCCGAGGAACTTCCGATTACCACTTCTGGATTCGACTGCTCCACTGGCTATCTACCCTCCTCCTCCTATGCATGACTAGTGCCATGGAGTCCATGCTACTCCTACGTGAGCTCCAGACACGAGTACATCGAGCGCATAACGCCACTCTCCAACGCAGACGCAGACACACGTAGCTACTAAGAAAAAGAAAAGAGAATGGATTTACATGTTTTTCTAAGCTAATGCTGCCCATGGGTCTTCCAGGAAGGATGTCTTAAAGTAGACTTGACCTCTGCCTTTACTCTGGGAAACTGGAACGTACGTGCTTGTGACTGCCGGTGGCTCCGTTGTTTGCTCTTCTGCCGTCAGCAATGACCTCCAAGGGTCTTCCAGACATGTCGCTTGAAAGTACCCGCCACTGCCTTTGCTCTCGCCATGCACTCTACTTGTGCATTTATCAATTGGATTGTAGGACTAGATATAAGCATGCAACACTACCTCTTCCTCTTATTATTACGCTGACCACCGCGTCGACCGCCTTGTTGCCTACCTCGTGGAGGACGCATCGATTGGGATTGGCCTCGAGGGCCATATCGATTCACTTGTGGTGGACGCATATGACGTGCCATTTGCGGCGGACGCATCTCCGGTGGAGGTCCATACCTCCCAACACTATGTCTACCTCCTCTATTCCCACCTTGTCGTCCACGCTGCGGAGGTGGAGCCATTGGCCGAGGTGGCATTGGCTGCATCGGCAGTGGTGCATGACTCGGGTATGGCACCGGATTAGAAGCCGCTGGTGGCATCCCGCCTAGTGGCGGTGGTGGTGGAGGTCTCCATGCTCCTCCAGCCTGCTGACGAGGTATATAATTCCCTCGTGGACCTCTACCTCGTGCATTATGCCGATCCATCCTACTATGTGTCTTCTCATATACGAATTTACGTCTACTACCATCAATTGAGAAGATCACATTAATCCCATCTCTATCCACAACAGTCTCATTTCGCAAATAGAAAAAAAGAGTGGAGGACGACGTATCCTCTTGGCTTTCGATCGTACGTGCATCTACTTCGTGACAATCGATCTACCACCAGTGAGTGCACATACCTCCTGAACGCCATCTAAAGAATACAAAGAGACACCAACATTGTTATTTTGTCATTGCTTTCCGCAATTCCGCAAAAAAATTCTTGTAGTGCAACCATGAACTCGACGTCCAGTACGAACGGACATGCGCAAGCAGCAGCGGGCAATGGGCCACCAGGAACGAATATACCAGTTCAGGCGGTTGGTGCAACTGCCATGCCACGCGGACCACCACCAAGTGCTGGTGGCATGTACCGAGGTCCGCCACCACCGCCACATTTGCTTAATGGAGCACGACCACCGATGCCAATGGTACCGCCAGCGATGCCACTAGGCACAGGAAACGGGATGCAGGTACCACCGATGGAGCATGCTGCACCGAGTGCACGCGGCTCTGCGCCACCGATGCGACCTCCAGTGCGTCCGTCGCAGCCCGTGCAGCCACAAGCGGCTGGACCAGAGTTACCTGCTGGCTGGAGTGTCCATTATACGCCACAGGGTCTTCCGTACTACCACAACGTGTCTACTGGCGTGACTACGTATGAGCATCCCGCTGCATCTGCACAGGAAGGCAAGTGGGTAGAGTACTTTGACAATGCGAGTCAGAAACCGTACTATTATCACACAGGTACCAAAGTGACCGTGTGGGAGAAACCAGAGGACTATATTCCTAGTCAAGAACCAAAAGTGAAGAAGAAAAGCTCATCGAATAAATTACAAAAGGAACTCGAAGAAAAACGGAAAGAGTACAAGCAGTTGTCCCGAGAAGAACGTGTCAAGTTATTCAAGGAATTTTTAGAAGAAAAGGAACTTACGCCTCCGATGAAATGGCCGGATGTCCAGCGAGCTGTCAGTCGAGACGAGAAGTGGTCGAACGATCCGAGATGGGTCTGTACGCTCAAGTCTGTTGGCGATCGAAAACAGATTTTCGCAGAGTTTAGTACCCAGATATCTAAAGCACGCACCGTGGAGCGTCGACGACAGATTAAGCGTCAGCGTGAAGAGTTCATCGAGCTCTTATCATCGTACGAATCGCTCTTAACGAGTGCAATGCAGACGCAGAATCGTAATGCGTTATGGCAGCACGTAAGTCGAGATAACGAATGGGCACACGTACGTCAGGACAGTCGCTGGAAAGCTTTGGAGGAACAACAAGATGATAAAGAAAGCCTCTTTGAAACGTTTGTGGCTGATGTCGAAAAGAAGCAAAAGGCTGCTCGAGCACACAAGCATGCGCAGCTCCAAGAATCATTTCAACAGTCGTTACGTCAAAAGTGTCATGACGGAGAAATCCATGTCGTATCACGTTTGGATACAGATACCAAGCGTCAGGTCATGCATCTCGCACAGACACTAGTCGACGAAGCTGATGATGACCTCAAGTACATTCGCATCGATAAAGGAGACATTTACGATTGGACGGAAAGTATCATGAAAGAACTTCTTGCGACGCAAGAAAAGAAAAAGGATGAAGAGCGTGCATTAGAAGAAGAAGCAGTGGATACTTTGAAAAGCAAAGTCCACGACTTAGTTGACGCCTTTGCCCTTCCGCTGACGTGTCGTGTGGAACAATTCCAGTCGCTTGCGCCGGACCCATCTGGTCGGGTGAAAGAAAAGACACGAAAACGCATACTAGAACGCGCACTAAAAGCTGTCAAACGGTCTTTATCTGGTCCTACCAATGCCATTGAAAGACTGCTACAAAGTATACCGACAGAAATCAACTTAGAAACGTTCAAGCATGAGGTGAAGAAAGCAGCCGAGGCGCATGCTTCCGAAGATAAATATGAGCAACAGATCGCGCAAAATAGCGAGTTGCCGCTATTTGTCGACCGTGTGTATGAAAATGAAGTGACGTGTCGATCGAGTCGGAAGCGACGACGATCGCACTCGACTTCACGCAAGTCACGTAAAGTGTCGAAGGAAGAGGAGGAGAGTGCCAGGGCGGAAGAGATTATTCGACAGGCACAAGTGGAGCGGAAAGATCGACAGATGGAAGAAGAGATGGAAGAAGGTGAAATAACGGAATGACTTTCTTTTCTTTGTATCGATCTGTTTTTCTTCTTTTTCTGATTCCACGCCACCAGAAGCCAGTCGTGTTTCGTTTGACAAAGACGAGGGACATCATCGGCTGCCGCAATGACGTGCGTGCTTCCTACCTGCATTTGAAGATTTGAGACGTTGGGCCATGAGCGTACAAGCAGCACACTGTCAAGTTCCGACGCAAACGTGTATGGCAAAACCACCGACGCATGGGAGCGTGCCGACGTGTGCGCAGATTTTACTCAAGATGTGGCAACGAGAATTGCATCGACGAGATGTCGGCATCTTGTCCGACTTTTTCGACGACCTCGACGGCTCCGAAGAACAAGCGCTGCATCTACTGGAGAAGATGCACTCACTCGGGTTCTCCATCTCGCCCGAGACGTTCTTTACGCTAAAACGCTGCGCCATTTATGACGTTTTACATGCAGCGCTGTAAAAGCCACGAACGGGCATTGAGTATAATGAGAGTTGTAAAGGAAATGTATGAGAAATATTTGGATATCACGACATTTTGTTGCTATTTCGGTCGGAATTGCTTCGACAAGTTGCTTCGACGCTTCTTATTCGTGTCTGTCCGACCACGACTGGACTTGCGATGTAAGTTCTTTTCGCCACCGACAGTGCCCGGATCGACGTTATGCGGTCGAGGGTACGGAATCTTGTAGTGCAAAGCAATGTCAATGTCGTCGTGCCCTGCTTTAATAGCGCTTTCGATGTCATCCGGATGCTTTAAGTCACGATTCTCTTCTAGTCGGCGTCTGTCTTTACAGTTGAGTGCATTGCAGTAGATCTAGAATGCAAAGCATTTACCGAGATTCTGTGAAGATAAAGTTGCGCTCTTTGTCATTGCCATCCCCTAGTACAAAGCATAAAAATGAGCATTCCGATGGTTCTTCTACTACGTGTTCAAGCTACTACATGCATATTCTAGCAACCAATCTAGATCTACTTTATCCAGCACTTCCTAGCAATTCAAAAATGCACATACACTGTCGTCCGACGCGCAAAACCCGTCGATACAGCGCGAATACTCGACTCCTCGTCGCACTCATTGACAGGTACTCGATGCTCTCTTTTATAGCGGACCGGCTCAATTAAATATCTACACTTTGTGTCCGTTTTGAAAACTTTCAGATGTATCAACTTCAACATAAAGCTCTGGATCTATTTCCAGCTCGTAGCTCCATTCTTATCATTCATCTACTATCTCCATGGTTGGTTTTAATAATATCCCGGCACGCACGCGCGAGCAACGACTTGCGTTGCAAAATAAAGAGCAACGTGAAAAAGCGAGGCTACGGGAACGTCAGGAAGGGTTTGTTCGAGTGGACACTGATGCTACTGGTAGCGCCATGCTAGTCTATGCGCCTGAGAGTCAAGGTTATATGAGTAACGCCGATAGATTCCATACAGACACTGCTGGAGAGCAACGTGCAATCCAAGAAGAACGTGCAAGTCGATATAAAATGCAAATGGAACGCAAGCGTTTGAATAATGTCTATCGAGAAGTCGAGCGTTGGAAGTCTATGGACGCTGCAGATGCTGCGGAAGTCGAACGTGTTAAGAAACTACAGCAGAGTGGAACGAAAGCTCTGCGGAACAAGAGTGGTGTCGCGTACAACCCAATTACGCTCAAGTACAATGACGGCAAAGACGGACAGCGACAGCGAGCGAGTGACAAAGCTGTTGCGTCGAGAGCTCTTACACGAGCTCAGGCTCTACAATACCAAAACTCTAGGAATGGGACCAATCCCATCACTGGTGAACGACTTCATCCGATCGGAACCGAGCACATCCTTCCACCATCTAGATAAATAGCAAGACATAAAATGTATATGCACGTTTCAAGTCTTTGTCTTATGTACATCTTCAGTTTCTACATCTAACCGACACGTCTACCTTTCCTATTCGTCATTCCAGTACAGCATTTTATGTCTAATTCTGTATTCTAACCATATGAGCTGAATATGTCGTCTTAAAAAAGCTAGTTATCGTATACCGAGTGCATTAAAGCTGTATGACCAGCATGCGATTTCCTTTGAATCCTACATCAAATGCAAGCTAAGACATTCCTCTCCATGCATTACTCTATTTCCATCAGACTAGTCCATCTAACTATCAACGGACCAGAGTATAAAACGTAAAATTGATACCGAAGTTACTGGTGACACTAAATAGTCATCTTGAAGCTCATCCAACATACTCCTAGGTAGTCTCCAATACATTTATCTATGACATAAAGTATAAATAAAAATAACTAGTAATTTGTATACTGGATCGAAAACGAAACCAACATCGGCAAACGAGCGAAAAACCGAAATTGCGAGTGAAGAGATGGCCGACGAGACACCTACGGAGAGTGCGTACATGAATTCTACGCTGCATCCACTACTTGTAAAATGATGCTGACGGCCTCTATTTTACTACCAACATAGCTCCAGTTGCTGCAGAAGCTGCGGCACCTGAGGTAGAGCCGATGGAGCCTACACCTGCTGCTGAAGAGGCGGCGCCTGCTGCGGAGGCCACGGAAGCGGAGGTACAAGATACTCCGGCTGAAGATCCTCAAGCAGACGTCAAGGCAGAAGAGCCATCTGCAGCTGTAGAGATTCCTGCAGCCGAAGAAACACCAGTACGTCGTTGTATCCAATACACTCGTTTATATTCTTAAGAGAAGCACTAGGCTGTGGATGAAGTCAAAGCTGAAGAGAAACCTGCCGAGTCGGAACTTGCTGAACCGATTCCAGCAGAGAAACCTGTTGAACCAGAGGTCTCCGAACCAACTCCAGTTGATAATCCTGCCGAAGAAGAGAAGCCAACGGCCTCGGAAGAGGTACATCCTCTTCCTCTCACCAGCTATTTCCATCTCTTACACCTACATATACTAGAAACCAGCGGACTCTACAGCCGCATCGTCTGCAAAAGCGGATGCAAGTGCGCTTCCGATCCGAGCCTACTTGGATCAGACGGTCGTGCCGATCTTGCTCCAAGGCATGTCGGCCCTGGTCCGCGAGCGTCCGGAGAACCCAGTCGAATGGCTTGCCGACTACCTTGTCAAACACAACCCCCAAGGTCCTTCGAACGGCGAGACGGAGGCCAAGTAAGAGGGACTGGAATCAGATTCGTAGATGCTAAAGAAAAGAAACAGTTCTTTATTTTCTTTCGATCCTAGCCTCGACCAGGGGGACCGTACGGTCCTCGGCCTCGGCCGCCACGTTGACCTCGACCACCACGGCCGCGACCACCGTCTCTACCACCTCGGTTGCCCATACCACCACGACCTCCGCGGCCTCGACCACGATTCGCATGACGTTCTATCGTGTCGTTAGTGTGTGCACATTTGTAATTAAGGTTGTGTAGATGTACCTCGCTTGGAGAAATCTTCTTCCTGGACTATATCTAGGATATCATTCGGCACTCGGACGTACTTGATCGTGTTGCCTCGAATGTAACACTCTGGCATCTTCCAAAACCGATCTCCATCCTATTTTGCGCACTAATTATATCTTTGCTTGGAATCGAAAATGTATGGAGAACGTACTTTGGAGGTGCAAATGACTTCACGGAGGTTGACATTCATCCAGGTATCACAGCTGACGAGATGGCCGTTGTATGTGTCTCCATTCTTGAGCTCTACGAGCTACAAGGAAGTATTAAAACTAGATAAGCTGTGTGTACATTAGCAAAAGGTACCATTGGATGGCCTTGGGCCGACTTGAGCAGCGAAAGTGGGAGCTATATCATGCCATAAACCAAGTTGAGTCTTTCTAGTTGTACAAGATCGTGGTATGAAGCACAGAAGACAGGTATAGATGGATCATACCATGATATCGGCGCCCTGTGTATGAATTTTACTTGATGGCGAGTTTAGTTGTTCATCCGATTATAGCGTGGTCCACATGTCTTTCGGATTGTTCCCATAAGTTAATGTCCATGTCATCCGAAAATGAAGTGGTACATGAGTGGCTGCTAATTTCTAAAGCAATCAGGAAAGCGATTTGAGGTACGTGTAGCTCTGTATAGAAAGACTCCCTTGGATGTACATGTATACTTATGTAGTCTCGATCCTAAGAATCTCTTCCGTCCATCTTGGGGAATACATACGTCCAAAACTTAAGTACTTAAACGCATTGTGCGTATAGAAAAATGTCGGAAGAAGAGCAGAATCCGAATTTGAATGGCAGCAATGCCGGTGAAGAAGAAGACAAGAAGAAGACGGAGCCCATTACAATTCGTGTCAAGGACCAGGTACATCCATTTTTTTCTCCATTCAAATAAAGAATTCTAATAATTTCAATCTAGTCGGGCGAAGAAACTTTCTTCAAAGTGAAGCCAAACACCAAGATGGACAAGATCTTTAGTGCCTATGCACAGAGGAAAGGTGTGCCAGCGAACGCCTTACGCTTCTTGCTAGACGGAACACGCATCAGTGGTGACCAGACGCCCAAGATGCTTGAACTCGAGGACCAGGACCAGATCGATTGCGCTCTGGAACAAGTCGGTGGATTCTAACTTTTCCCGTGTTTGATTTTATTTGCACGAGCTGGCCGCCTCACGGAAACGAAATACAGATTGGTTCGCGACGATCTTTTCTTTTTTCTTTTCTTTACTTTACTGCGTTCGAGTCCGTAGCCACGGCGGTGGATTCATCGGGATCGTCACGAGGTCCGTGTCAAAGAGCTCAATAAATTGTTCATTCTGCAATCGGACTTTACTACCAGCGAATCGTCGATACTCTTCAAAGATCGAAGATAAATGCCATTGCTGGATCTTGCGTAAGCAGCCAACGACGGCGCCTATCAACATGTTATTCATATAGAAAAATCCGATACAAACACGAAGGTACATACCCGTCCGGTCACGTCCGAGGTGGCAAGTGATGTAAAGAGGGTAATTCGATCGATCGAGGATGACGTCGAGCGCGGCGAGGACAGTCTCTTCCGACAGCGGCTCCCACGCCTTACGTCTAGATTCCATGCGTGTATTGCCTCCTAGAAATAGCAGTCGAATGTCCTGTTCCTCAGCAAAACTCTTGAGCTGCGGATTCGGCTCTTCGAGTGCCAAGTAGATGATCGTACGGAGATTCAGTCGCTCTAAGAACGGGAAGCTAAGCTCATTCGGCTGACCAGACCGGTACAAGTCTTCTTCGACCATGCCATAGTTTACTGGTGGAATGTAGTACGACATCGCACCTCGTTCCTAGCTGCTAAAAATGGTGGCGAGATGCTGATTCAAATGGTACAATAAAGGCACAAGTAAAAAAGAATGTATCTTTATGAACGCGATTCTTTCAAAATAGTTTAGTCTAGCTCTTCTCGATCGAGCACTTGGCCTCCGTGGTAGGCAACGTGATGTAGCTTAGGCATCATACCGCCAGCCATTGCTGCTTCAATGATATTGTTCACTCCCTTGCCACTGAGAAAGTTATCTTCCAGCCCAAGAAATCGCAAGTGTGGACACTTGGCGCTCTGCAAGAGCTCCACGACAGGATTCACACTGCTGTCTGTAATAATGTTGCCACCGACACACAAGAACTGAAGGTCGCTGCAGCGACCTACTTGTAATGCCCCCATTAGACGCTTTAAACCAGACTCGCCTATGTAATTCCGACGAATATCCAGACGCTTCAACTTGGGTAAGGACCCGACTTTCAATAGCCACGCTACATCCACTGTCCCGACATCGGAGAATCCGTTGCCTCCAATCAAGAGATCTTCCAATAACGGACAAGATCCTTTTACGAGAGCAGCACACAGGAGATGCAAAGCGTTGCCTCTGCAAGTGTTCGTGAAGACCGACACGAGACGCAGACTACGGAGCTTTCTACCAGCTCCAAGCTCAATCGCCTCGGCCACTTGCTGTACGACTTCTTCGCCCGAATTGTCGTGCGAAATGTCTAGCTCAGAACACCCCCACGCATGCAGTGCTGGTCCTGCTTCAAACTGATCGCAACGGGGCTTAGCGTCGTTGTGCACCGCCAAGCTGCTTAGATTCGGGTACGCTCGAAGGAAGGCAGGACCGAGATCCCGAAATGCCGTCTGCAGTTGTCGGACTTCGACCTCTAGATCCCGGACGCACGACGGGAGTACGGCATGTGCAGTGTGGTTCAGTTGCTTGCATTTAATCGTTTCAGTCCCTGGTAGAAATCCAAAGATATGGCGACGTAATTCATCCGTAAGATCCAATAGCGAATGCGGCTGCGACGTCGAGTACTCATGTCGAGCTTGTTTAAGCTGTCGGTGCACTGGCGTAACGCATACGTGTCGTCGCTTCCCAAGATTCCTTTTCGCGACGGCGGCTTCATGGAAGCTGAGCGATACGAGCGACTGCAAGCGGCGACGCAGCGTATTCAAGTTGCGGTATTCATTAAACGACGCTGCGCGCGAGTATAGCGACAGCTCGATGCGTTTCGCTAGTGACGGTGTGCGATCCGGCGCTTCCAATCGCTTGGACGTATGCTTGGTCATGGCGATGATACGCTGGACCATGAGTCGGCGCTCTGGCAAGTCCGCGGGGCTTTGCCAGTGATGTAGATCCGCCGTATAGCGTTCCGGTAGTGCGCCAGGCTGCAGTGGCATGCCCGCGGCCCCGGATCGAAGGTGGTTGGAAGATGTTGACGTTGGTGGAAAAGTAGTGCGGGAACGCATTTGGATGCGTCTTGAGCGACGGAGTGGGTGCGGGGTGGCTGTCGGGAACGGATCGAAGGACGTGTCG
Source organism: Salisapilia sapeloensis (assembly GCA_023334545.1). NCBI lineage: Eukaryota > Oomycota > Peronosporomycetes > Peronosporales > Salisapiliaceae > Salisapilia > Salisapilia sapeloensis. The sequence goes on from JAADVB010000061.1 coordinate 74,643, forward strand.
ATGCTCAAGTTCGTCCACGGCCTTGTGTCGAGCGCATCCGCAGCATGGTCAACTGTCTCGACCTTTACTCCGAACATTTGGTGTGGGTATTGGATATGGCGCCGGGAAAGTGGCAATGTGCGCTTGAAGCGTCAAGTCGGGAAATGAGGTCGAAAAAGGAGGATGGTATAGTCAAGTTTGTATCGCAGATCTCCAACGGCTCCTGACGCCACCTTTTTGGAAACGACCGGAGACTAACGGGCGTAAGATCAGTGTATATTCGACGGCATTTCCACCGATTTTCTTGGTTGCGATGCTGCACGATTGTAGGCGCATGGTGTCTGGATGGTACGGCGAGATCTTTTTACACTAGTATTTGTAAGGATCGCGATCGCACAATGAGGTAGCCTCTGCCAAGAAGGCGCACCGAAGCCGGTTATTCCATATTCGTGTTGTCCAGTTGATCTGTGAAAGCATTTGCCCAGTCCGCCCTTTGCTACAAACGGCTCGTGTCTCCTCGACGCCGAGGAAAAACGTTTGGTCATTACTATCGACGAAGAAATAAGGTCAGATCCAGCTCCATGCCCTGGCAGAGGACTGGGGACGACCGTAGCTCGCGACAAGCATGGAAAGAATGCAGGAAATTGCTTCGGCAGATGGCTTCAAAAGTGTTAGATGAAATGGTTGAAGTTAGAGCAGAAAGGATTCGATCGGGTAGGGTTTTGGATACACTAGTGACTGCATTCGTTAAAACAACGATTTAGATCTTGAAATAGCGTGTTGGTAGAGAATTAATGGAAACCTGCGCTTACAAGCTGATGGTTTGGATACTTTGAGTGGAAGAGTTTGCTATATCATGCTAGTGAGTATTTTCATTAGAGCACATCCAAAAGGTGAACTTATAGGCTGTTAGAACTGAAAGTAAGGTCGTCCAACTTGCTCTTATTCGATATCTTATCCTCGTATCTGCATCGTATTCGGAGGGTTTTCTGCCCATTCAAAGCTTGATAGGGCTCAGATATATTTATTGTCGTATCTCCGGTGCTCTTTACTCGCAGTAGGCGAGGATGACCCAAGGATACCAGAGACTCTCACCTTACAGTACCAAGTCATGCTTCGATTGATTACTTCTGATGCAGGCCACATCGTCGTTGACCATGCGTACAAGTCGACAATGATCGCTTCATGATCTCGTAAGACTTTCCTATCTTTGCTGATGCTACAAGACATCCAGACAGTTTATGGATGGCGTGTGACTATGCCAATGCTTCCTTCTATCGGCATATTTGCCATGTAGCTGCGAGGCAGAAAGGAATTAAGAGAAGCAGACACAAGAGAAATAAATACGCACGTGCGCTTGTAGGCAAGTAGAAACACATAGACCACACCGAAGCGAATGCATTCTTGCCAAAAGACTTAAACAAAGAACGGAAACCAATGCTAGAAACCGACTACAGTTCATCTATCGAGTACTCAAACTTCTGATCCGGAAGACAGTAAACGCATTTGTAGAGCCTGCGGAACAAGCACCAACATTGCTCCTACATGCTCATAGTCTGTTCCATCGTTTTTGGTCGTCTGTGCTGCGCATTAAGGCTTCATTCGAGATCTCTCAACACTTTCATATGCAACTTCACTCCAGGTAAACACGACATGCTCTGTTGATCACATGTCTCTTGCTACTGCTTGCGTATCTTCATCATCTGGTTGTGCATCTTCATCCGCGCTCCAAACTCCCTCTGCCGAGCGTCCATCGGATTCTGTAGACATACCACTTCCTCCTGTGCTTCACGTAACTTTTCCAGCTCCATTTGCAGCACATTCTGCTGGGCAGACATGCCCTGAATCGACAGACACAGGCCTGGTGCCAACATGAGTGTATTGTACTGAGCATCGAGCTCCTTTTGCGTGGCTTCCATATGCAAGCACAGATCTTTCATCATACCACTCGACTCTTGTGCTAAGATCTGTCCATACTCTTCAGCATGGCGTAGAGCATCCACAGAGGAAATGATTTTCTCAGTAGCTTTCCTTGTATATCTGGTATCTACATCAGCATGTCGATCGCATAGCAACGATGAAGAGATGAAAACTTCTTCTTGTTCACTCATCACGCTATCTTCATTTGAACCGCTATCGTTTACCTCGTGTCCCTCACTGCTACACATCGCATAGCGATTACCACGTCCATCGGTGTTGTTGGCATTCACTTAAAGAGAAGGAGAATCTTGAGCTTGATGATTCATTCGGAGTTGATTGAGGAATGAAAAATGAAGAATGAAAAAGTTTGGAGTTGGAAATTGGTTTTAAGTCAGAATGAAATTGTTTGAAAGTTGTGAAAGGGATTTATATTTAATGAAGAATTAGCTCATCGGAGTCGCGTTTACTTTAAATCCGCATACATATGGAGATTGATACATAGCTATATTGCTAGCGAATATATTATAATGTGAGGAAATTATGGCTTTAGCTTTCTAAGATGAAGGCCATGGTATTGCTGTATTCCTCTTTACGATGTAATTAAACTGTTCGTAGATGGATATTATATTGCTTTACAGCTACTTGACACACAAGGGTGTATGGATCATGGCTTCCATGCCTTCTTGTGCTCAAAAGTCTCCGTAACTGTATCTTCGCGGAAACTTGTCCACTTTGTGCCTACAGACAATTGGAGTACTCTGAGTTCAGACTCATTACCTCTCTATCCTATGTGCATCAAAAGCTTTCTCAGATACAAGGCATTTATAAGTATAAATTCTATCGCTAATACCAACTTGCATCCAGGCATTTCGATCAAATCTTATCATAGTTTTTCAACTCAAGTGTAGACAGCTACATAGACTTCATCCACACAACAATTGGGCAAGTAGGACAAAAATAAAGGCTTTCCATCTTACGTGGCATTCATCCTACAATATAAAGCATCCATCATCTCACGTCCATAGTCTATTGCAAATCGATCGAGAGCAAATTTATTAGCCCAAAGCATTTCTTCACATCAATCTCTAACACCTTTTTAAGATCTCCGCCACTCATCATTGGCTGAATCTGACTTTGAACCCTTTTTATTTTTTGACAAAAAGAGAGCTATAGTTAATTGAAAATCCGCTTTTGAACCCAGCTCGTCCTATTGCTGACTACATCATCACAAAGTCTTATGGACGGACGTTCGATCGTCTCTCTCTTCGCATTCGTCTCGGCGGTTCATGCCGCTTGCGACCGAGACACGACTGCCCTCACATCGTCCTGCAATGGCAATTGCTTTTCAAAAAGACCTTGTATCGCGTATAAAACGTCAGACGAATCCTCTAGCGGTAATAGTACCTCCTGCACCGCTGGAGAGTTTAGTGTGTGTGTCAAGGATGACGACGGTTGCCTCTACGAATGTCTCAAGACCGGGAAAAACGATTTCGTTCAAAACAACGTCGTCGACTACACACGATTCACTTTTCTCATCCCATTTGGTGACTGGAAGAGCAAGTGGGAGGCATCTTGGGGCAGTGACGAAGCTGCGAGTGCTACCTCCCACCTTACAGATGATTGGACATCCAAGTTTCCATCTAAAGGCAATGACATTCTCAAAGCTATCGAACCTCTCTCGTTCACGCAAGCCACAAGACAGCTCGTTATTGCTGGTGGAACAAGCGATCAAGGCGTTCGAGGTAAAGTCGTCGCAATCGACTTGTCTCCTGCCTTTTTAAACGACCAGACGGAACTTACGTCCGTGAAGCTCGTGAATCTTGAGCTCAAGCAAATTCCACAGTCGACTTTCCCTCCAAGTGTCCAGAACCTGACATTGTCCAACTGTCTCTTAAACGCATTTCCGGACGACATTCCGTCCATGTCATCTCTCTACCATCTCGATTTGTCTCAAAACTATCTCAAGACTTATCCTTCGAAATTCGCATCCAGTTCCCTCGTTTCATTGAACATGTCTGGCAACGACATTGCTGATGACGCATTCAATGGGCAATTTCCAAACCTCACGTCCTTGGACTTGTCGTCGAATGAACTGACAGCGATCCCATCTTCAGTCTTTGACATGTCCAATCTCCAGTCTCTCGATCTATCGGACAATTCGTTTAGTTCTATCGCTTTGACTTCTGATCAGTTTCAATTTCTCTCGTCCTTGTCTACTCTTTCCTTTGGGTCCTTCCAAGGTACCGACACTTGCGACTCAGGGGAGGAACAGACGCTTGCTAGTACCTCTGTTTGCGTCGGTGCCGCTTCAGACACGTCTGATTCGAATTCGAATCTTGGACCTATTCTCGGGGGTGTCCTCGGCGGCGTCGGTGTCGTCGTCATCGCCCTCTTATTGTACTGTGTCTGTCGTCGCAAACGCTCGACCAAGAGCAAGACACTGACGCTCAATGCCATGTCGACGGCGCAAGGCAATAGCACTGTCGATCGAGGTACAGTGTCCCTATGGTCAGACCAGGAGCTCTTGTCCATGCAGCTAAACGTGGACGACTTGGAGGATATCCGACGTCTTGGTGCAGGAGCTCTGTGTGTTGTCATGCTTGCGAGGTATCGTCGCAAACAGCTCGTGGCGTGCAAACGCTTGAAACGAGATGAAGTGACGTGGGCGAATACACAGAACTTTGTCACGGAGATCAAACTCATGCATTCGTTGGATCACCCTCGCATCGTGTCGTTCATCGGAGCAGCATGGACGATCGAATCGGATCTACAAGCAGTCATGGAGTTCACCGAAAACGGTGACTTGCGTAATTACTTGGAAGCAAAGGATCCAAGGGAAGGATGGACACATGAAAAGCTGCAATTAGCTATCGATACGGTCGAAGCGCTTGTCTACGTCCATTCATTCCCACAGCCGATTGTCCATCGAGACCTTAAATCTCGAAATGTGCTCTTGGACGGTGACTTTCGTGCGAAATTAAGTGACTTTGGCATTGCACGTACGGCATCGGACATGGCAACGATGACTACTGGCGTCGGAACGTATGTGAATATGTATCTTATATAGAGAATATTGTATTGATGATGTCTGCAGAGGACGATGGTTGGCGCCTGAGGTCATTTCAGGACAGAAAGATTACTCCCAAAGCGCTGACATGTAGGTTTCTAGTAGAATTTGTATCCTTCCAAGTACTTAGATGTTTCTAGATGGAGCTTTGGCGTCGTCTTGTCGGAGTTGGATACACATCAGGTGCCGTATGACGACATCAAGGGGCCGAATGGAAACCGATTGGCCGATGTCGCGTTGCTGCAGATGGTCGCCATGGGCAATATTCGGCCGACGTTCACACCTTCATGTCCGGAAGATATTCGACAAGTTGCGAACAAGTGTTTGATGTTAGATCCGAATGATCGACCGACAGCAGTGGCGGTCGTGTACTCTCTTCGTACGCTTCAGAAGTCAGTTAAGATCAAAGAGCGAAACACCTTATAAGAGGTGGGGTACGATGGTGAGTGCTTTTAGCATAAGCAGAACAGAGATCTTCAGTCGCGTTTGTTTTCTTTTGCTTTGTACTGGAGTAGTAAGCGCTCGAATGAAATAAATGATATGTCCATACATAGTAATCGTACTTGCGATCCAAGTTTCTATATCTGTTGTTGACGTAGGTGATGGATTACAAAGTTCGTGTGAGTTGAGCAGAAAATCGGGTAATGTGCAAGGCATTCAAGGCAATATGAAAGCAAACATAGATTAATTGCTACGATAATCAGTGTCTGAGTCTTTGACGGTTCGTCCTACTATAACATCGCTATTCATCTTTCTATTTCTATGTCATATTTCTGTGGGGCATAATGTCGAGCGTATCGTGGTTTCTCGTCGAAGTCATTCAGGTTGAAGTTGCATTCAATTTACTTGTGCTAGTGAGCTCTTCGTCATTTCATTGGAACGGAGTACAGTGTGAGTCGAAAATATCTATCAATTATTTCATTCACCACTGTACTACGTCTGCTCCGAAATAATAGCGAAGAGCTCATCGAGTCGTTCGCGCGCTTTTTCAAATCTGCAAATTTCGAAATCCAGGCGTGACTTGACGTCTGCTCGAATATCGTCTCCTCCTGATTGCATTAAAGACGAAGACAGAGATAGACTAAGAATATAGAGCGGCATCTCCATTGCCAGTACAGAACACTCGCTTATGCCCTCGATATAGTGGGAGAAAGATACATTGAAGTGGTACGCTGGGTTTCCGATGGCAAGCGGCAAACTAAATCTGCAATTCTCAGCAAACGTGGAAATACCCGATTTAATTATCATGAATATAATTACGAAAGCTGGGTCCCCAATAATGCCGAACTGCTATCCAACACGAACACGGCCAAAGCGTAATGTATTGTGTACATGCATAGCCTCGTGGCTTTGCCATCTCATGGCGACATAAACGTACTATAGGTTACTACCATTCATAGTAATCGAACACGATGAAGTATGTTTGCTTAAGAAAATCTCAGTAGAGATGATTTTAACGAATGGTAACTTGGGCTCAAGAAGATATTTTTTATTGCACCCTGGATGCATGTTAATCGTAGACATGTACATTGCTTCTGTATGGATATATCCCTGACAAGTGGCTGGTTAATGGTGCTTATGCGTACAAGCCAATCGTACATATATGTGTTGCTAAAACTCAGATGTCTCGTACTCATCTCTATCATTCCGACGGTTGAATTATCTTGTAGCTAACGGCTAAGAGGCTCTTAGCTCGAATCCAGAACATCAGTGCACGTCGCAAATGAAACCTGCATCATACCGTTAGAAAAGATCTTTGTACCCGCAGCGAAGATTGGTGAGCTCCGTGGCTCTTTAAAAACAAGTAAACGACCTTAAGAAGATCTGATGAGACGTGCAGTTGATCGCATATTGATCAAAATGTCTGCACACTAGGTCTAGTTGATCTAAAAATACTGCTCTATCGATAGCAAGTAGTATTGGCGAGACTGCTGTAAATCTAGGAACTATAACCCTGAAGCATGCATTCGTCTAGAGTCGACGACATATAAATGTACACTAATAGCTGTGGATGGACTAGATTTGAATGACTTATCCTTTACGAATGAGCTTCAAGCCCACATTAAATAGACAGAAGCGCAAGTCGCTGGCTGAAGACTATGAAGGCAACCTTGGTGTGCTGAGCAATCTATCGAAGCGCATCCAGAACCGGCTCTCCAAGTTGAACGATGTCGCTGCTAGTACCTAGTGTGGAGATAGCGACAGTTTGCTGTATTCGGAATAGCTATCGGAATACGACCAGATCTGAGCGATCCGTATAAATACCGTTACGGCAGACAACGGGGCACAGATCCGTACGGACGATAAGAACACGGGGTTAGCTTAAAGTAAGTATCTGTAGAGAAGGAAAACAACATCCGATGCCAGAAATTGTTGAATGAGTTCTGCAATACCGTCGGTGAATAGGCAGCTACGTCTGGCTGTCAAGTAGATAGCAGTAAAGGAGAAGGCAGTGCACTTTGCAATACGCGACCAGCCTCAACAAATTTACAATCACCACGTTTTTAATCGATTCTCGTAAGCAGGAAAAATAATATTGTAATCTTCTCCAAGATTGTATTTGCTTATATCTGTTGGTCATGAAGCTTAAAAGTGGATTCGAGATGTCTTATAGATAGCGTGTCATTCCTGTCATGTCGCACGCTTGTGTGACTCGAATGTCAGATGAAAGGGCACATCTGCTTACATGATTACTGCAGAGTGGATTGATGTAGCCACAAACGTAGCACGACGGATCAGGAGTAAGAGCTAGGCTACATATAGACCATCTGCAAGGAGTTGATCCGTACGATATACCGCAAACTGAGCTTGTCTGTCCGCATGCTTATCTTGACGCCTCTCGGTGTACTCATTTTCCAATCTTCGAGCCCGAGCTCAAGACCAACCTCCTCCAAGTTACCTTCCAACTTCTCATCAACATGGTTCAACTCACTACTGCAATCACCCTTGCTGTGGCGGCTCTGGCGGTTCAAGATGCTACTGCTACCTCCAACCTTCGGAACCACGCGTACGCCCAAGAGCAAGATAACGCTGGACTCGACGGTGCACTTGATGGCGTTGGCAACCTCGCCAATGTCGGTGGTTTGACGCACGGAGTCGGCGGTGCACTCGGCGATGTAGGCAACCTCGCCAATGTCGATGGTTTGACGCACGGGGTCGGTGGTGCGCTCG